>WAAD01042653.1:575791-587572 GCA_013389945.1 Fregata magnificens
GGGAGCGGACACCGGCGGGCACCCCCTCCCCAAAGCCGGCTGGGGATGCCGCATCCCGAGCCCCTCCAGTGCCGAGCCCCGCAGGCGCCGGGGCTGCGGCCAGGCTGGGGGGCGCGCTCCCGAGCTCACCTCGCTGCACAGGGTGGGATCTGGCGGGTTGGCACCGGCTGGACCCGCGGAGGGTTTCACAAACATGAACTCGCTGATGTCCGAGACCGGCGAAAAGCAGGAGCGGTAACGCGGGGCGGGGGGTGCCGTGGCCGTCACCTGGACGCCCATCACTGTGTCCCCTTGCTTAGGCTCATAGTGCAAGTGCCCAAAAATGTGGCTTGGAGGGGGCTGAAGCGTGCTCACGCTCTCCACGCAGCAGCCCTCGTTGGCAGGCGCAGAGCCCCGCCGGAGGCACCGCACGCCCAGTGCTGCCAGTCCCACCAGCGAGACAGTGGAAATGAGCACTAGGGACACGATCAGATAAAGCGTAATCATGGGTAAGCCCCCACCGTTGGTGGCCCGAGCCTCAGAGCCCTGCAAGGCCTCTGGGCCCTTCTCCTCCACCAGCACCACCAGCGTGACGGCTGTGGAGAGCGGGGGCTCCCCAGCGTCCCGGACCACCACCAGCAGTTCGTGTGCAGAGGCATCGGTCTCCTGCAGGGCTCGCGTGATCCGTATCTCCCCGGAGCGCAGGGCCACGCTGAAAAGCCCCGGGTCTGTGGCTTCCACAAGGTGGTAGGAGAGCCAGGCGTTCCGCCCCGAGTCTGCATCTATTGCCACCACCTTGGTGATGAGAGCAGGAGGGGCGGTGGAGGGGGAGATTCGGAACTGGGTAGCGGAGTCCTCCCCGGCCCTGGGGAAGTGCACCCATGGGGCATTGTCATTCTGGTCCACTATAAAAACGTGAACCAGTGTCCTGTTCCTCAGGGCCGGGGAGCCACCATCAGAGACCTCCACGTGGAACTGGAGATAGGTGGTTTGCTCATAGTCAAAGGGGAGTTTGGCAGAGACCTGCCCACTTGTGGCATGTATGGAGAGGTAGCGAGTCGGATCCAGGCCTGGATCTGTCCCACCAGCTCGCAGGATGGAGTAGGAGAGGCGGGAATTCTGCTCCGAGTCAGGGTCGGCAGCAGAAACTGTAACCAGCACGCTGCCCACAGGGTTGTTTTCTGCCACCAGCACTTCGTAGGACGCTTGCTCAAACTGAGGCGCGTTGTCATTGACATCTGCAAGGGCAATTGGCAAGATGGTGTGGCGGGTAAGCGGGGGACTGCCCAGGTCTGAGGCAGAGACGGTGACATTGTAGTAGGCAACGTGTTCCCGGTCCAAACGGGTGCTGGTTAGCAGCGAGTACTGGTGCTCATAGTCCTTACGCAGCTGGAAGGGAAGATCTGGAGACACGTGACACTGGACCTTGCCCTGCTCACCAGAGTCCCTGTCTCTGACATGTATCACAGCCACCACTGTGCCCGGGGGTGCGTCCTCGCTCAGGGAGCTGGAGAAGGAGGTAAGAATGACCTCTGGGGCGTTGTCATTCACATCAGTAATTTCCACCACCACGCTGCAGTGCTCCTCCATCGTGGGCGATCCCATGTCCTTGGCCTCCACTTCGATCTCATACACCGTCGCCTCCTCGAAGTCCAGGTTGCCCTGGACGCGAATCTCCCCAGTTTGCTCATCGATGGCAAAGATCTGGCGTAAGGCAGCTGAGTTGTGGCTGCTGAGGGAGTAGCGGATGTCTCCATTGGGCCCTTCGTCCACGTCGGTGGCATTTAACTTCACCACGAGGGTGCCCAGTGGCGAGTTCTCCACCAAGCGGGCTCCGTACGATGGCCTGTCAAAGACCGGGTGGTTGTCGTTGGCATCCAGGACCTGAATAGTGATGCGTGTCTTGCTGGACTTGGGGGGAGAGCCCCCATCTTCGGCGGTCAGGACCAGGTGGTGGAAAGCTCTGAGTTCCCGGTCCAGGGCCCTCTCCAGCACCAGCTCAGGGAACTTCCCACCATCTGTGCGTGCCTTCACGTTGAGGTTGAAGTTCTCATTGGCACTCAGGTGATAGGTCTGCAAGGTGTTGGTACCCACATCGGGATCCTGGGCTGGCTGAATGGGGAAGCGGGCACCCAGGGATGCCAGCTCGTAGATGCGCAAGGAAACCTCATCACTGGGGAACTCCGGGGGGTTGTCGTTGATATCCAGGATCTCCACCTCGATGCGGTAAAACTCCACTGGGTTCTCGATGGCAAGTTTCAGGTGGAGGAAGCAGCGGGGATTCTGCCCGCAGAGCTGCTCCCGGTCTATCCGCTCGCTGACCATTATAACGCCGGTGTTCACATTGACCGAGAAATACTGGGAATCCGAATCGGACAGTACCTGCAGATTAGCTGCCGCCAGTTTCGCCACATCGGTGCCCAGGTCCTTCGCGATATTGCCCACGAAGGCGCCCCGGGTGAGCTCCTCGGGGATGCTGTACCGGATCTGAGCAGAGGAGCTGTGCAAGAACAAACAGAAAGAGAAGACACGCGGCAGTCCCAGGGACCGGCCCGCCTTCCCTGCCCTCGGCATCCTTGCCGGGTGGGCGGCCGGGGAGCGATGCCCTCCGCGCTCCGGGGCCGCGCTCAGCGCTCGCCGCTCCCATTCATTGTTTGGGGCGGACGCGNNNGCCGGCGCCGCCTTCCCCTGCCCCTAGGCTCTCACCTGGCCGGGCTCCCGCAGCGTACCGGTAGCGGAGAGGAAAGCCCCGGTTTCCCTCGGTAGGGTCGCGGAGGGCGGGCAAGGCCGCAGGAAGGTGAAGTCGCTCCGGTCGGAGCCGGGGGAGAAGCAGGTGCTGTAGCACTGGGACTGGGAGTCGGTGGGTCGCAGGGTGACCTCCATGTACTTAAGGGTGCCGTCGGAGCTGAGCTGGAGCTTGGGGCTGGAGTGTTTGAAGAAGTCCCGGGAGGGCGACTCGCTGAGCCAGCAGCAGCAGCAGCGCGAGGCGGCGGCACGGCCTCTGTGCCGGAGGCACCGGGCAGCCAGGAGGGTGACGGTGGCGAGCGCCACAGTGCTAACGGCTGCCAGCGCGATGATCAGGTAGAGGGTCAGGTCCGGCTTCTCCTTGGCACGAGCCAGGAAATCCCGAGGCTTGTAGGTCTCCTCCAGGGCCGCCTCCTCCAGGGCCACGGTGATGGTGACAGTAGTGGAGAGCGGTGGGTCGCCATTGTCCGTCACCTGCACAATGAGCTGCTGTGCTGCCACGTCAGTGTCCCGGAGGGCACGCGCCGTCCGCACCTCCCCGGTGTGCAGCGACACGTGGAACAAGGAGGGGTCGGTGGACTGCGGCAGCAGTCGGTATGAGAGCCAGGCATTGTGCCCGGCATCTGCGTCCACTGCTGTCACCTTGGTGACCAGGTAGCCTGGTGGGGCAGACAGCGGGACCCTCTGGGGTGCCGGGACATCGCTGTCACTGGCAGGTTGCAGGATGGTGGGAGGGTGGTCATTCTGGTCCAGCACAAAGATGTAGACAGTAACGTTGGCATGGAGCGGGGGGGACCCCGAGTCCCGCACAGCCACAGAGACCGGCAGAACCTGCAGCAGCTCGAAGTCAAAGGTGCGCTGAGCATAGAGGTTGCCATTGTCAGGGTTGATGTGGATGAAGGAAGAGGTGGGGGCACCCTGCACTTGGCTGCTCTCTATGGAGTAAACGAGACGGGAATTCTCCCCATCATCGGGGTCTGAGGCGGAGACAGTGCACAGCAGGGAGCCAGGCGGGTTGTTCTCCGGGAGGAAGGCATCATAGGAGGGCTGCAAGAAGCGCGGGGGGTTGTCATTCACATCAGATATGTTGAGGAGCAGCGTGAGCGTCGTGGTGAGAGCGGGAGACCCACCATCCTGGGCAGTCAGCTCCACTACATACTGTGAGGTGGACTCTCGGTCCAGGCTCTCCTGGGTGACCAGGGAGAAATGGTTCTGAAGGGACCTGATGGCAAAAGGCACACCAGGGGAGATCTCCAAGCTCACATGCCCATTGGCCCCTGAGTCTCGGTCCCGTACGTTGAAAAGCCCCACAACAGTCTCCGGTGGGGTGTCTTCCGGCACTGGGTTCAGCAGGGAGGTGAGCAGCACCTCTGGGGGGTTGTCATTGGCGTCCTCCACTTCCACCTGCAGTACACAGTGGCCCTCCATCTCCGGGACCCCTCCATCGTGAGCTCGCACGTAGATTTCATAGAAAGGTGATTCCTCAAAGTCCAGGCCCCCATTCACCCGGACCTCACCGCTGTGGGGATCCAGGGTGAAGAGCCTCCGGACTGAGTCAGAGGTGTGAACCCCGAAGGAGTACTGCGTCTCCCCATTGGGGCCCTCATCGGGGTCAGACGCATTGAGCTGGAGCAGCAGGGCCCCCACGGGCATGTTTTCCGGGACTTGGACCTTGTACGTGGTGCGGTCAAAGGTGGGCGCATTGTCATTGACATCCAGGACCAGGACTGTTATCTGTGCCGTGCCCGAATGGGCTGGGCTTCCCCCATCCACAGCCGTCAGCACCAGCTGCAGTTCTGGCTGCTCTTCCCGGTCCAGGGCATGCTCCAGCACCAGCTCCGGGAAGAGTTTGCCATCCTGCTGCTGCTTGACGTCCAGGGAGAAGTGGGAGTTGGGGCTCAGCTGGTAGGAGCCCACGGCATTGGTGCCCACATCAGGGTCCTGCGCGCTCTCCAGGGGGAAGCGCGTGGCCACCGTGGCAGACTCAGCGATGCGCAGGGTGCGGTGAGCAGTGGGGAAGCTCGGGGAGTTGTCATTCAGGTCCAGGATCTCCACTTCCAGGCGGAAGAGCTGCAGGGGGTTCTCTGTCACCACCTGCACCGACAGCGTGCAGCTGGCAGCCGGTCCGCACAGACGCTCCCGGTCCAGCTGCTGGCTCACCACCAGTGCGCCGCTGTCCAGGTGCACAGCGAAGTGGCGCAGGCTCTCCTCTGAGCCCAGGCGCAGCCTGCGACCCAGCAGCTCCTCCACCTTCAAGCCCAGGTCCCGGGCCACGTTCCCCACCACGGTTCCCACCTCTGACTCCTCAACCACCGAGTAGCGGATCTGCCCGGAGACCCAGCCCCAGCCGCAGAGCAAAAACAAACTCAGTACTTGCCATTTCCAGGCGGGTCGCTGGAGGCTGACGCTCTCCATGTCTGTGCGCGTCCAGCCCGGGACGCAGCAGGCACTGGGGAGCTGTGAAAAAATCCCTGGGTCTCTCTTCCACGGCTTAGAAAACAGCTCCGGGGCTCCGGCAAGCTGCAGCTCCGGCTGTCAGCCTCCGAGCAGAGGGGGTGGGCTGGGGGAGGGGAACTGAATCACAGCCCCAGCGCGGAGGTGGAAGGGGGGGGAGAAGCAGATACCCCCCCCCCCCCNCGCTTCAGATCAGCGCCCAATTGGCCGAGAGCTCTGTCCCCTCTCGGCCAGCAGCGGCTCCCCTGAGGTGCGGGAAGTGGGGGCCCAAGCCGGCATCAGTGGGGCTGCCACCCCTGGCCTCCCCTCCACCAGCCTGAGTCACTTGCTCCGACAGCTCGCTTCCCGTTCGCAGGGAAACTGCACGTCCTGGCAGCCTGGAAGCTAGGTACAAGCCCTCCCTGTGTGCTCCCCCTTCCACAATGGTGGCTTCATATCGCGCCCACAGACAAAGGGCAGCTGTCATGAACGCAGGCCAAAGGACTTTTCATGCCTGATGAAAAGGTGCTTGTTAGAGCCCTTAGGTGCCAGGGGCTCTTCTCCCACCCCTTTTCTCCCCCCCAGCTAATGCTTTGGCCACTGCCTGCACCCCATGATTGCCTCTGTAAAAGTGAAACATCACTGCCACCAATACCACCATCAGCCAGGAGACCTTGCACCGAGGCAGGGATGCCCACCCCTGCCAGCCCCCCATGGGTGTCAGAGGCAGAAGGTGGGAAGGCAGAGATGGGTGAGCTGTTCAAAGCTGGAACGCAATTGCTCCCCATGCACACCCAGTTGGATGCCCCTTCCTCACCCTGCGACAAGGACGGGGTCAGCCTTCACAGTACCCGAGTCACTGCAAACTCACGGAGCCAGCCAACAAGCCCACTAGACCACCACCAGATCGCAACATCAGGTCAGGACATCAGACTGGGAAGGAGGCCCGAGCCTCCCACCTGGCAGACACACATCCTGAAATTCTGTGGCAGGCACAGTTTTGCAACCAAGCAATCTCCCAGAGGGCAAAAGCAGGGGTCTCAGCCTCCCGAGGGGGGAGTGGAGCCATACTTTCCCCATCTCCCTGTCCCAGAGGATGGTGGAAGGGTGTTACCTCGGTCCACATCCCTGCAGAAGCCTTGTGCAGTCATGCCCTGGAGTCCTGTCCTCGGTGCACTCAAGGCCACCTTGACCTCCCCTGGGTCCACGCAGACCCTGGGGGGCTGGGGTCCACAGTACAGCAGGCAGGGGACCCAGCTCCTGCCTGGGACCCTACCTGTCCCCACCACCCGGGCACCAAAGGGACCTGGGGGAATAGGCAAGGGAGGCTGGGGGCATCCATCCCGCACAGTGGATGGTGACAGGGACACCATCCTTCTGGGCGAGACCAGAGACCATGGAGGTGCTGCCGTCGAGGCGCTTCCCTCTCCTCTGCAGCCCCTCCCTGCCCGTTCCAAGAGCCACGGGGCGGGACCACCCTGCTGCCAGTCAGGGAGAGAGGGAGCAAGAAACCTCGCGATTGGTGCAGAACACCGCCCGGGTCCCACCTACTTCCTGCTCCGGGGGAGGGGAGAGGCATTCTTAAAGGGCGAACGCAGCAAAATGCTGGATAAGTGGGTTCCCCAGCGTCCAGAGACAGATACCTGCTTGGACGTAGTTATTCCCCGAGGGCTTCTGACAGTGGCACCAGCAGGAAGCTGTCGCAGTAACCTTGACTCTGGGATGTGCCCTGTCCCCATCCTAGGCAGGGCCGCGGACAGCACTGCTGGGTGACAGACATTGCTGCTGGCAACTCTGGGTGCTGCGCCCCTGGGAATAGGTTTGGTGCTGCTGCGGTGCCTCAGCAGAAGTCCCCTGTGAAGCCCACGTGGTCTGGGAGAATCCGTTCAATGTCCCGGGGTGGCTCAGTCATCAAGGGGCTGGAGCAAGGGACAGGCTTCACATGGGGGATCCTGCTGTTCCTTGGGTCTGCCAAAGCCCAGGATGGGGATGGTAGCAAGGCAGGAAGGGTATGGGGTGTCTAGGATGGAGAAGGAGATGCCCCTGTTCCAGAGGGCCAGAGCTTACCATGTGGAAACGCTCTGACCCAGATGACCCAGGGAGCTGAGGGATCACTGGAGATCCTGAAGGGTAGGATCCCTCATGGCAGGACACGCCATCTGCCACAGATGGGACCAGCACCATCCCCACTGCATCGGTTTTGGGGTCTGGCTGTTGCCCTGCAGAGCAAAGAGGTGTGAAACCTTTGCAGGCTTGACATGGTCCTTGGCATTGGGCTGGGTCTTCTTTGACCACAAAGACAGAAAATCCAGGACCCAGAGCTAGACCAGCTGGTTTCTCACTGCCAGTGCCTTTCCAGTGTAGTACTGGGGAGTAGGTGGGAGCCATGGCTAGGGCTCAGGCTGACCACCTACCCGTTATCACCTCCTTCCATCCCCACTCTTAAATAATTTACTGCCCCCACCTCCAGAGGCATCTTGCCAGGACCCTTTGGTGGAGGGGGCATCCTTGTCCCCAGCTGTAGCACGGCCTGCACAATGCACAGGAACACTTGCTCCTGCAGCTGCTGCAGCCATTCCCACCTGCCACAAATCAGAAGTGCTGAGTCTGAGCAGCGACACAAGAGGGCGGAAAAAAAAAAAAAAAGGAAAAAAAAAAAAAAAAGGCATAAAATAATTGTGAGAGGTTTCTGCCTCTGTCTGTGATTCAGCCACAGCGAGCAGGCGCCACACGCAGCCCCACACCCGTGCACAGCTTCTGCTGCACCTCACTTCCTTCTGCTCTGAGGAACCGGTCGCTCCTACTCACGGCCTCCCGGGAAGGGACACATTACCGGCACCAAACGCCTTGGAAATCCATCAGATCCCCCCACCCCGTCTCTGCTGGATCCACTACCTGGCCTCATCTCTGAGGATCGAAGCATTCCTGTAATTGAAAGCTCTCAAATTAAGCTGAACAATTCCCACTGGGGAACAAGCACAGAAGCCGTCTGCCATGCGCAAACGCCTTCCTGGCTGCAGTTTGTTCAGTCAGGACGTTAGACATCGCTCGGAGATAGCATATTACAAATCGTGCAGGGTTTGTAATAGGGTTGTTAAAACAACATCTAGGTGGAAAACTCACCATCCTGCTCAGAGCCACAGTCCAGCTCAGTGGAGCCCTGCAAGCAACTGGGGTAGTCTGCAATCCCACACCCTCCACCCCGAAGCGAACATCATCACAAAACTTCCACGGAAACAAAACCAGAACCATCAGGACTCAAGCATGAAGTGAGACACGGACAGGAGGGACTGCTCTGTGGCCATGGTCTGTCAAACGGAGGAACCAGCATCGTCCTTCAGCTTTGCGTGCTACGCTGTGGGAAGTGATGCCCTGATCCCCCACTGGCAGCTGGTGGGTCCCAGCCCCAGTTGCACCACCACCTCCCCAGCCCACACCAGGGCACGACGCAGAGAGGCTGTGTTCCCCTCCCAGTGCCTGACCCTGCAAGTGCTCCCCTCAGCTCTCATTTTGCAAAGTGAAGGAAATATCATTAGCAGCAAACTTTCTGCTGAGGATTTGCAAGTGGTTGCAAGCTCACCTCAGCCTCTGCCGGTTACTCACACAAGGCGTACCCAAAACTGCATCCAAAAGACATATGTTTGCTAACCTGAGCAAACTGACTCACTTGATCCTGCTCACCACAGTGCAAATGTCATCGACACTCAGGATGGCTCATTTGACTCCGAAGAAGACCTGTTCAGCTATAGCTAACCACTCTTAAAGGCATGGCACAACTGGATATTCCCCCCAGCCCCAACCCGCTACCATATGCGTATGGCACAAATGAACCATGGCTCTGCCTGGCACTGGGACATGCCAAGGAAGGAGCTACATTACCTCAGCAGGGGTGGGCAGCCGGCTGGCGGTGCCCACGATCTGGTGGTACAGCCCTGGCTCACCATTCCTCATGGTGCTCTGGCGGCTCCCCAGGGGGCTGGAAGTGAAGGGCTTTTTACAAAGGAGATCACTCTGGCGAGAGTCCGTGGTGAGATAGACCTGGTGGTAGAAGTTGGGTGGCGTGAAGCCGCCCCGCACAGCGTCAATGTGGTGGAAGGGCCCTGGTGTCCTGTACAGGGTGCTCCTGGAGCTGTTGAACAGCTCCTTTGACTGCCTCCACTTGTAGCACTTGAAGATGCCCACTGACAACATGGTGATGAAGAAAGCTGCTGACACCAAAATCACAGCCAGGATGAGATAGAACGTCACATGGCTCCTGGGATCATTGGCGGGTGCCATGTCAGTGAGGTCAGTGAGCACCTCCTTGACCATCTCGGCCACAGAAATGGAGACAGTGGCACTGGCAGACAGCACAGGCTCCCCATGATCTTTCAGCAGGATGACTAGCATGTGCTGGGGAGCGTCATCCTCCCGGAGCTGGCGGGCCGTGAAGATCTCCCCACTGTGCAGCCCAACTGAGAAGAGGCTGGGGTCAGTGGCCTGCAACAGGGTATAGGAGATCCAGGCATTGTACCCTGCATCCGCATCCACCGCCACCACCTTGGTGACCATGTGTCCAGCAGGAGTGCCTGGTGCCACCACATCGGTATAGGTGGCGGTGCTGTTGGCGTGAGGGTACAACACGGTTGGGGCATTGTCATTGAGGTCAGTGACAAACACACTGACTGAGACATTAGTGGACAGAGGCGGAGAGCCGCCATCCTGGACTTGCACCATCATGCTGAATTCCACCCGGTCCTCGTGGTCCAGGGAGGTGAGCAGGTAGAGGGTCCCATTCTCCCGGTTGATGGAGAAGAGGTGGCCTACAGTGGGGTCACCCTGCAAGATGGTATAGGAGAGATGGGCGTTGCGCCCAAGGTCCGGGTCTGTGGCGCTCACATTAAGGATGGGGATGCCAGGCACGTTGTTCTCCAGCACATAGACATCATAGGAGTCCTGGGAAGACTTGGGCGCGTTGTCGTTGACATCTGACACCTGCACCAGGATCTGTTTTACCGCAGACAAGGGAGGTGAGCCCGAGTCTCTGGCTGTGATAGTGATGTTATACTCCGATGCCTTTTCCCGGTCCAGAGCTGCTTTTGTTTTCAATGTGTAGTAATTTTTGAGGGAGGAGCTGAGCATGAACGGGATCCCAGGGGAAATGAAGCAGTTCACCAGACCATTATCATGGGAGTCCAAGTCTGTTACACTCAGCAGAGCTACGACCGTCCCTGGGGCTGCATCTTCAGGCACGGGGCTGTACACAGAAGTCACTGTCACCTCTGGAGCATTGTCATTCACATCCACAACTTCCACCAGCACTTTGCAATGAGCCACACCAGGAACGGCGCCCTTGTCTTTAGCCTGTAAGTAAATCTCATACAGCTTCATTTCCTCGTAGTCCAGCTGCCCCTTGACTCTCAACTCCCCCGTGGCCGAGTCCAGAGCAAAGAGTTCTCGTACCTTGGCGGGCGTGTGGCTGCTGAAGGAATAGACGATGTCTCCGTTGGGCCCATCATCCAGATCGTACGCACTGATCCTGGCGACCAGGGTACCACTGGGTGTGTTCTCCCTCACGCTTGCCTTGTAGGTGGATTGGTTGAAGACCGGGGCGTTATCATTGGCATCCACAACATCAATGTGGATCTGCACGTGGGCTGACCGTGGCGGGCTGCCTCCATCCAGCGCGGTCAAGACCAAGTGCAGCTCCCGTTGCTCCTCCCTGTCCAGCTCCTTCTCTAGCACCAGCTCCGCGTACTTGCTGCCATCGACCCTCGTCTGCACGTCGAGAGCAAAGTGCGGGTTGGCGCTGAGCTGGTAGGTCTGCAAAGAGTTAATCCCCACATCGGGGTCTTGCGCGCTCTCTAGCGGGAAGCGCGCCCCGGCCGCCACCGACTCGCTGATTTCCAGCCTCGCCTGGCTGCTGGGAAAAACCGGGTCGTTGTCATTGATGTCCTGGATCTCCACGGCGCCGCTGTACAGCTCTAGAGGGTTTTCCACCACGATCTCAAAGCTGAGGGAGCAGGGAGAGAGCGCTCCGCAGAGCTCCTCCCGGTCTATCCGCTCGCTCACCAGCAGCGCGCCGCTCGTCAAATCCACTCCGAAGTACTTCTTGTTGCCGCCGGACACCACCCGCAGCCGGCGTCCCGGCAGCCGCCCGAGGTCCAGCGCCAGGTCGGCTACCACGTTCCCCACCGCGGAGCCTCTCCGCGCCTCCTCGGGAATCGCATAGCGAATCGCGGCGGAAACCCAGTCGGAAACGCCGAACAAAAGCAAGAGGCTCAGTACCTGCCCCGTCGTCACCGCGCGGCTCCTTACAGCAACGCCGTTCATCGCACAGGACGGCCGCGCTCTCCGCTTCGCCCCCCCGCCCCGGCTAGAAATCCTCAGTTCGCCCCGTCATGCCGCTGCCCAGCGCGCCCCGGGAAGCGGAGTCCGGCGGGGAGACGGGCATTGCTTTGCGGGCTCCGCGGCGACTCACTCCCAGGCTCTCTCTGAGACCGTCTGCGCCTCATCCCGGCTCCAAGCGGGGCCGGGCCGCCAGATCCCCCCCGCTCCATCATTGGCCGACAGCGGCACACAGAGTCCCGGCCCATAACTGCACGGAGCGCAGGGCTGCCGGAGCCCCGCCGCGGGGCAGCCCCC
>WAAD01042654.1:666-46126 GCA_013389945.1 Fregata magnificens
TCCATTCTTCTGCATTATCGGCCTCCCTCCCTTCTGTGTGTGCTGGTGAGGGAGTCTTCGGCTGTTCGGCCATGGGCTGTGGGTCTGCTGCAGACTGCACTTGGAACCAGCTACCTAACTCCTTCTCAGCCTCCCGGATGTTACGCAGCCTTCTCACCGCCTCCTGCAGCTCAGGCACCTGCTGCAGGAGGTCCTCCACCTGGGCACACCTTTTGCAGGCAGGTCTGCCGCCTGTCCCTGCCCCAGGAGAAAGGTCTGGGCACTTCCTGCAGCCCGAGGTTTGCACTGCAGCCTCTCCCTTCGGCAGCTCCATCTGGGTGGAGGCATCAGCCGCCGCTGGGGTAGATGGTGCAGACCCCCCAGCCAGAGCTGCAGCCTTTGCTCTCAGACGAGTGCCCACCATTCCGCCTTGAGGGTCAGGTAGGATGAGTGCCCTTGACCTGTGCCGATGGTCACAGAACAGTGCCCAGTTTCTGGGTTATGTGTGCTTCAAGTCTCCCACTCAGCCAGTGGAATGTCCCTCCTTCGATGAGGCGCCCTCCCTGCGCGCCCTCCCGCGCAAACTGCTGCGCCGTGCCCTGGTTGCAGTGCTCCTGGTCGCTCGCGCTCCCTGGGGCTGCCTTTCGTGGGAGTGGGGGGTGGCCACTGTTACTCCCAGCCCTGCCCATGCCTTGTCAGCCGCTCTCATGAGAGCTGCCGGCTCCTGGTATGCTGAGTACCAAAAAACCTAATACTATGCACTTAAAAGAGGAAAGCAGTGATGGGATATTTTTAGAACCACAGTAACCTTGGACATACTCTGAACTGCTGGAAATCAGACTCATTCCCTGATTTCAGTTGGTCAGGACCTGATCTATATGTTCAGTAGAGTAAGTTTTAAATTAACATGCTGAAACACGTGAGAGAAGCAAGGACCTCAGCCCATTCCTGCTCTACAAGAGAAAGAGCTATGGTAGTATTGGAGAACCCTCTCCATGAGTCGGGGAAGTTAGCCCATCCCTTCCAATGTCCATTCAGACATTATCCTTTAAGTTTTCACTTTACCTCTTCCTTTCTGGTAATTATGCAGCTCTGATTTAATTTCGGAGTCCCTCATAATCCCCTGTAGTCATCCTTATAACTTTTTAACTATTTAAACTTTTCTCCCAGGTACTAAAATATTTCCCCAGGAGAGGAAAAATGTGTGCATACACATATACACAAGGGATAAAGCAGCAAATTAGCTGCCATATTTGGTTCCTTTGGTCAAAAGGAAAACAGTCTGTGTTTACGAGCGGTTTCTAGCAGCAAGTGCTCACTCACTGGTAGCAAAGAGGAGGGAGAAGAGCAGTGAGGAAGAAGCTGAAAGGAGAGAGAGCATGTGATGGCAGCAGGAGGAAGATGGCAGCAGGAGGAAGAAGAGACTCAGAGACAGGACAGAAGAGAAGGGGGTGGTGTGAGGAAAGGAGATACAGGGAGCCCACGCCATCTTCTTCCTACCCTAATTTTGTCACATATTTTTGTAAATGTTGAACAAACTCATTTTGATGGCTACATATTTGTTATTTTGTATTCATTAATAAAGATCTTTCTTGACTTGGATTTCTGCAATGGTTTTACTCAGCTTAAGCTAGTAATGAACAGAAGAGCTTCCCTGTCTGGGGTAAAAGGAGGATAGTGAGAGGAGGTCAAGAGACCCTTCCCAAAAGCATCCTTTCTTCACTCAGGGAAACAAATTATCAGGGCTGTGGTTGGGTTTACCTATAGAATCACCCGGCTTGAGGAATGGAAAATGTTGTCTACTTGGTTTTTTTAAAAAAAGTTTGCCCTGAGGGAAATGCAACATTTCAAATCTTCATATAGTATCCAATATTTTGCAGGATTCTTTCTCTGTTTGGTCATGAATTACTTGAGAGAGGAAATCTGCCTGGAAATCTACTTCTGAAAGTTAGATTTTGCTAGTAGCTTGACCTTCCACTCTGATCCTTCAAAGCATCTCTACTCCTGTGCATGGCCACATGCCACTCGTGGCTTCTGCCAGACCAATGCTACTGTGGGTCTGTCCTGGCAGCATCACCTGCCAGCTGGGGAGAGCTGGCTGAGCACGGGGCTGGGTGACTCTCCTCAGAAAACTAAAGTAAAGCTTTTTCAAAGTCAGACTCTGCTGTTGTCAGTCTTATCAAAGAGGAGAGGGAAAAATTTTCTTTTGCATTTTGGATTCATTTTTTTATGCTTTAATGCTTTTTTTTTTTCTGTCTCATCTTTTGTTTTTTTCTTTTTTCCAGTGAGTCTGTAGCTTAAAAGACTCAAACACACTTACTTCAGTTGTGATTATTCTGTTTGTTGTCTGACCGACTCAGTTGAGTTAGATGTCCAAAGTTTCTTTCTTGCCCATAACTCACTGCTTTCAGAGTGTTTTCAGACTTTTGTCTGAATGGTGTCTTTGATTTGTGATACTCATCATCATCAAACACATGCAGGAGTTTACACTCTGTGCATCCCCCAGGCAGAAGACTGATCAGACACTGAAGGGCTTAAAACTTTGAGGGCAAAAAGTCTCTCAGATTCCCTGACAGAGAAGGACATGCTGCCATGACAGCTCTTGCATCAGCTGTCATCCCATCATTCTGGAGACTCCTGGGAAATTGCTGTGACTGGTATTTGGACGTTGGCCCTACTGGCCTCGCTGGATGTGCTGGGAGCTCCATCTGAGGGAGCTTTTGGTGTGAGAGAGGTTGCAGGTTAATGCTCGATTGGAGCTGATAGACAGACTGGCAACAGACGTGAGCCTCAGGTGACGCTCTGCCTACCCAATGCTTTAATACAGCTTTGCCAAGCCAGAACCATTTGGACTGAGCCATATTTTACATCAGAGGTCTTTTTTTCCCTTTCAATGAATACGGTGCAGTTGTTTTCAAGAACATACATATGTTATAATGGATCCTGCAGCTAGATCCTTGTATTTAGCTTTGTCTGGGACCAGGGGCTCATGGTCTGAACTCAGCAAGATGTTCTTTCTGAAGCTGAAGGTAACATCTTAAGATTCACCATCTTTGGGTGCACTTATTATCCTCCAAACAGCTACATATGTAGAACCTTGATGTAACTCCAATAGACAAAATCGTCAAATCCCAAGTCAAATGCTCCAGGTGGGTCTGAGCAGGGCTCCTGCAGTTACAGCTCTGGATTCTGCACCCCTGCACTGGGTGGAAAACCATTCTCCTCCAGGCTCTGCCCAATCCTGGATCTGGGCACAGAGGGGGTGTAAGAAGTACTGAAACTGTTTGATTTAATTGCAGAGCACAGGAGGGGTGGACCTGGTAAAAAGAAAAGGAGAGGCAGATTGGACAGTGAGCCTTAACAGCCTGTCCAGGAATGAAATATTGTCCAGTGGCCAGCAGAGGTACAAGTAGAATACAAGAGAGAATAGGACAGAAGCGTTGAAGAGAACGACATAGTTAAAGCACTAGAAATGGTGCCCTTGAAAACTGTACATAATACACTGTGCTACAATGTACTTAGCATGGTATGAGCATTTCCTAATTAGCTATCTTTAATTTTCTTCATATCTGATTTAGGATTCTGGAGAAACATTTTGCATCTGATGGAGAAACATCACATCCTGGGCAATTTAAATTGGGCATCCAGGCCTCATGGGTATTTTTTCATTCTACTCCAGCAGACCAGAGAGTTCTTTTAAAATGTGAATACATCCAGCCGTTGGCACGTAAACTGCATTCAGATACCACCTCGATGAGTGTGAAAGGATGGTCTGAGTGATGATAAAATCAGATACGTGTACAAGGTGGAGATTGCCTTCTTTTATTTTCCCTTTTGTGTGTGTTTGCCTGCTGCAGCTGGATGTTTTCCTATCTTTTGAATTTTTTTCTTGTGCAAGTGCTTTGAAACAGATAGTTTAGTAGCTAGCCTTAGAAAAACAGATCTGCAAGAACAAGCCTATGGGGGACTTCAGTGTGAGAAGGGACTGGTTGCACTGGAGCATGGTAAGGATCTCGGGAGGCCTTTCTTTCTCCTCTGGAATATAACAAATCAGAGCTAAATGTGAGGTGTTATGGAAAGGGAAGGTCATTTTGTTTTATCTGACTTTCTAAGCAAGTCAACTTTCCCCACTCCCACCCTCATACCGACGTCCTCAGAAGCACCAAGACCTGTGTGTGTGTCCGGGTGGCCTGGCCAGACTGACTCTTGTGTGACACAGAGCTCAAGGGATGCTGGCTACTGACTCCTCGTTACGTTTTTTGGGTTCCTTTTTGTTGACAACAATGAACTAGATTTTGGATGGGTGTTTTATACTCTTTAAGAGTCAACAATTATTATTGTTGTCTTTTCCCTCAAAATCTGGCCTGCTTCAGCTTCCATAAATCTTAGGCAAACCTGCTGGTTTTTCCCCTCCTTTTCAGTGCCTTTATAGATAAAGACTGTCCTCCTGTTGGGATGAAGGAAGAGCAATGGTACAGGTGATGTGCTGTGACCTTGTGGCCATCCTCCTGTCATCACACCACAGGTCTTCTGCTCACAGCTTTACCAGAGCATAGCTCTCTGGCCCTGGGGTAGTGTGTTCCCCAGAGCTCACCAATTTGACTGCTATCAGTCATGGCCTTGGTTATCAGTGTAGGTCATTCTTTTAAACCTGGCTCAGTTGTTTCCTCTGGAGCTTTCACACACGTGCCTCTGGAGCAGACTGCGAACACGGCAGAGTGGTGTCTACTGACTAACAAAGAGTATGCAAGGCACTGAACAGGTGCTTGTTGCAGGAGATCCACATAGCCTGAGCACAGGCTTATTGTGGGAAAATGAATTGCATTTAGAGAATGCATCATCTGTCATATGAATAAGGGAACTCAATTAAGGTCACATAGCTAAAGTTAATGCTGACCTCTCCAAAACCTTGAGTGGTTGGCTCTGCAACTTTTGTGGTTTAAAGAGGGCTGCGTTTTTTCTATTCAAAAGTGAAATTATTTGTATTGACAATACTGTTTTCTTATTTTTCTATTTCCTTGAAAAAAATCATAACAGGCCTATGAAAATTAACTTACAAGTTCTATGAATTCATGAATGTTAACTCTCTGTTTCTAACAATGTTCCTAGTGTTTTGTTCATTTTTCTCCATGTAGAATTAAGCAGAGACCTTGAAAAGGAACAAAGACCATGCCAGGCTATATTTGGCAGCTTGTGCTGTTCTGAATAGCACTCAGGGGAAAACAAATCCTTGAAGCCTTTCTTGCGCTTGTTGATGCCAGATGAGGTTTTTAGCTTCCAGCTTTCATTCCCTCCCTCTTTTCCTCCCTCCCTCCCTTGAGGCTCTTGTCCCTAGGCCTGTGGTCCATGGCACCACTACTGGTATTGTGATACCTTCTAGCATCAGTGCTCTGAAGATAAAATGTAGCATCAGTCCAGCGCTTTGCAGCTTTGCAAGTAAAGCCTTTTCTAAGCATTTAAGCTAAATTGTCACTTTTGCAAATTAATTTGGTGGCTTCTTTTTCACGTCCTTTATGAAGAGCTGTTTTTCACTACTTTTTCTTTTGAGAAGACTTTCCTTACTTCTCCCCACTCTTCTACAAAAATCAGAGCTCTTCCAACTTTCCCTTGCAGATGCCATTTTCTAAGCCTCTAAGCCTTCTAAGCTTATTCGTTATGAAAAATCACTAAATTCCTTGTAGATAGTTGCTTCTACTTTGGCTTTGACCAATGAAATATAAACTCCATCTGGGATTCCCCTGTAAAAACAGGACAGGGAGGGAAGGAAGGGAAAGGGAATTGCTTGTTGATGCTACTCTTTCCTATGAATCCCAGGGGCACCAGTTGATGCCAGTGCCAAACATCCAATGGTCACTCAGTGCTGGCCTCTTATGTGTCATTTCCAGTGTGTCATAAAAGCATATCTAGTCGTGATGGAGACTGAAAGTACGATGTGTGACTCCTGTAGAACAGATCTATAACTTTGCTAGATGAAATGCTGCAGTTATCCCCGGAAGTAAATGTAAGATGGACAGGAAAACGACAAGCCTGTTCCCTGCAGCCCCACAACCCCTTGCCCTCTGTCTGGCCTGAGGGGAGGAAGGGGGCAATGACTCACCAAGACCTGTGAATGATTGGTTTTGTCTGAGAAGCCCTTGGTGCTGGTGCAGCTACTGAATTAGCCACACGTTGCCTTTTGCTGGGTTTTGCTGCATGCACCGCTAGTGTCTGGGGCCTTTGGCTTTCCTGGGCTGGAAGAAAACCCGGTTCATCTCCCTGAAGACAACCTCCCTGGAGTGTAGATACAGTAACTGAGACTGTAGAGACAGAAGACAACTGGAAAAGATTTATTATTGAGAATAACACGTAATTTATTATTATTTATTTCTATAATAGTTTATTTTTTTCTCTATAACACTCTATTCACTTGGTACCTAGCATTTATACCTTCTCTAGTATACCCCATGTTGAGGTCCAACCGCATCGCCTGCAGCTGCACTGTTTGGAAGGCGGGTGCAAGTAGGGCAATGACCATGTGTTGAAGCTTGGCTGTGAGCCAGCCTTGGCAAAGCAGCAGAGGAGGTCACAGCATCTGTGACCTATTGCAAACCATGGGTCACAGATGTGAAGCACACTAGCCCAGGGAGCCTTCATAGATGATAAATCTGAATGTAAAAATGGAAGGGAGGGAAGTCCCAGCCCTGGTGTAAAATGACTGTTTGGTACAGGAGGTATAACAAGGTGTGGTGAAGTAGTAGATGGAGCAGAAGCAGCCTCCTGGATGTGAACTGGTCTGTGGCTGTCGTGATAGGGATGCACAGGCACTTCTGGTTTGGGTAGTTGCTTTAGCACGTGGCTCAATAGGTGTGGACTTAGTGCGTGCAGATGTCTAGGTGTCCTCCTGTGGAGCTGCTGCAAAGGGATCATTCTCCTCCACAGAAGCAGCTCCTACCACAGGCTGAACATCAGAGCTTCTTCTCAGGCAGCCTTCCTCCAAATCTTAGTCCAGTGAAAATGCAGCTGGTGCTGTGTTTTTTACATCGGCACTTCACTTACAGATTCTTGGCAGGTAGGGAAAAATCTCTCCTTAAAAAGGTGTTACAGTAGTAGAGTAGCTAAAAAATGCAAAGGAGAGGAGTTAGTTCCATCATTTCAAGACTGAGGAAGACAGAAATATGATAACTAAGCATTCGAATCAGAAAAGACAAACATGGATATTAAAAAGGACTCTCAGGGGCATTTTAAACCTAAAATTTAGGCTGAATAAAATGTTCAATACAGTTCTGTTAAGAAATAACCACCCTTGTGTTTTTGCCACTTGGGAGCAGAGAAGTGTAGGATTTTCAAAAGCATAAAAACTGATTTAGAAACCCAAATGCCACTAATTTTCAGCCACTTCAGCATGGAATGAACAAGTAGGTAATAATATGATGCTGACATGTATCTTCTCAGCATTCAACAGATGCCACAAGAATTGGTATTGGGACCAATACTATTTAATATCTTCATCAATGACAGACAGTGGGATCGAGTGCACCCTCAGCAAGTTTGCAGATGACACCAAGCTGAGTGGTGCAGTTGACACGCCTGAGGGATAGGATGCCATCCAGAGGGACCTGGACAAACTCGAGAAGTGGGCCAATGTGAATCTCATGAGGCTCAACAAGGCCAAGTGCAAGATCCTGCACCTGGGTTGGGGCAAACCCCGGTATCAATACAGGTTGGGGGATGAAGGGGTTGAGAGCAGCCCTGCCACGAAGGACTTGGGGATACTGGTGGATGTAAAATTGGACATCAGCCGGCAACAGGTGCTTGCAGCCTGGAAAGCCAACCATATCCTGGGCTACATAAAAAGAAGGGTGGTCAGCAGGTTGAGGGAGGTGATTCTCCCTCCTCTGCTCCACTTTCATGAGACCCCACCTGGAGTACTGCCTCCAGCTCTGGGGCCCCCAGCACAAGAAAGACATGGACCTGTTAGAGTAGGTCCAGAGGAGGGCCATGAAAATGATCAGAGGGCTGGAGCACCTCTCCTATGAATAAAGTCTGAGAGAGTCGGGGTTGTTCAGCCTGGGGAAGAGAAGGCTCCAGGGAGACCTTACCGCAGCCTTTCAATGCTTATAGGCTTATAAGCATTAGCTTATAAGAAATACTGAGAGAGACTTTTTACCAGGGCCTGTAGTGACAGGACAAAGGGCAAGGTTTTAAACTGAAAGAGGGTAGATTTAGATTGGACATAAGGAAGACAATTTTTTACAATGAGGGTGGTGAGGCACTGGAACACGTTGTCCAGAGAAGGTGGGCATGCCCCATCATTGGAAACATTCAAGGTCAGGTTGGACGGGGCTTTGAGCAACCTGATGTAGTTAAAGATGTCCCTGCTCATGGTAGGGGGGTTGGCCTAGATGATCTTTAAAGGTCCCTTCCAATCCAAACCATTCCATGATTCTGTGCTTCTACTTTCTGCACACATTTTTCCTGAAAAGTGATGCCTGAAACAGAACATTTCAGGTATTTCTTGCCCCATCTCAAATGGAACAGGAGAGCCATCTCCCGTGCCTTACACCTATCATTCCTTCTGTGGTCGTCCAGAGTGATGGGGGGATTTGGATGGGGGAGTTGGGGGTTTTTACTGCAAAAGCATCACAGATCATTTGGTGAGTTTAAATCTCTTCCTAATGCCTAGCTGACTATTCCCCATTTAATTTCTCCCTCCTAAGTGTAGTTGTTATTTTGCATTTGTCCTTATTTAATTTCACATACTTGAGTTCAGGCCACGTCTCAAATGACTTGTGCTCAGTAGTCCATCATCCATTTCGGTACTGAACAGACCAAGCCTGCAGGGCCCTACTCACGGTGTCTTCCTAATTAAATTCTTGAATTCAAACCTTCTCCAGACTCTTCATCATGGTATTTAACGTGCACTAGCAATAGTCTCATGGGAAGCAGGCCAGTTCTGTGCCAGTCTCAAAGTCTTTAGCAACAGAGCATGAGCTGCCACTGCCATCAGACATTGTGGTGCTCAGCAGGAAAAATCCACAACTTACTTTATTCCACTACATGGAGGGTTTTGTGGCAGAGAAATTTCTGTTGCAGCCAAAAAAATGGCAAGGGTCAGCTCCTTAATGGAGAAGAACAGAGTTTTTTTCCTTCACACGTCCTTTGCTATGCCTGCCATAATTAGCAGTAAGCCAAGCCAGAGACTGTCTCATCCAAAGGAAAGCAACAATTAGCTGAAGCATTGTGCCTGCATCCATTAGAGGAATATTTCATAGGGTACAGGCAAAACTGGCAGCACATGGCACAGTCAAAGCCTCTTGCTATAGTATGTAAAAGGAAGCAAAAAAAAGGGCAACGAAGCTGGTGAAGTGTCTAGAGAACAAGTCTTATGAGGAGCGGCTGAGGGAACTGGGGCTGTTTAGCCTGAAGAAAAGGAGGCTGAGGGGAGACCTTATCGCTCTCTACAACTACCTGAGAGGAGGTTGTAGTGAGGTGGGGGTCAGTCTCTTCTCCCAAGTAACAAGTGATGGGACAAGAGGAAATGGCCTCAAGTTGCACCAGGGGAGGTTTAGATTGGATATTAGGCAAAATTTCTTCACCAAAAGGGTTGTCAAGCACTGGAACAGGCTCCCCAGGGAAGTGGTGGAGTCACCATCTCTGGAGGTATTTAAAAGACATGTAGACGTGGTGCTTAGGGACATGGTTTAGTGGTGGACTTGGCAGTGTTAGGTTAACAGTTGGACTTGATAATCTTAAAGGTCTTTTCCAACCTAAACGATCCTATGATTCTAAGCCAAGACTCCTTGAAGCATGCTGAGATCATCACCCAAGGAAAAGATGGCAGATTTCTCCTGCACAGAAGAAATGAACTTCAGCTTTGGTTGGTATTGTCTCTGACTGCAGGGCAGCCTGCCCCTTCTCCTGTCAGCATGGGATGAATACGTTCCCCTCTCAGTTGATGGACATGAGAAGAGGGCTGCTAAAAATATAGCAATTTCCTGGAACTTCAGGAATGTTAATGCCATTGTCTCACAGGCCTTTTCCAAGGGTATCAGGCACCGTCTCCAAACTATCTTTACTCCCACTGCTCTTATGGGAAAAATACTGGGAGGTGCCAGAGATTTCAAAATCACAGTTTTCTGATAAGTATAAACCTCCTCCTAATTTCCTTAATGAATGTATTTAACTAGCCACTACTAGCTAATACAAACGTGATTTTTATCTCTGGAGCTCAGAGCACTTCACAAAGGTTGATACCATTGTCTACATTTTGGTACTACAAAGAAAGAGCAGTTACCCCTATCATTCAATTACTGAGAATCTTAAACTTTTGCATATTGAATGTGAAACTTCAAGATGTTTTTTTGATGTATTTTGGGTAGACCATGATTAAAACAGTCTGGCAATGTCCTGCATAGATGTCATTAATAGACCACAGTGCGATAGCCTAACATCTTTTCCAGCTACGGATTTGTCTGCTCTGTGAAAGCAGAGACTCCCCAGCTCACTCCAAGATCCAGGCTACATTTGTGCAGTGAAGCTACTGAGGTAGGAGCTCATGCTGAGCTCAGCAACAGTTGGATGAAGCCCTACAGCCCTTGGATGTGAGTAGATACATCTGCACAGTGCTGAGCCATGACCCTTGTGTGGACTTACCAGATGAGTTTCAGCTCTGTTTTCTGTACTTGCGTGCTGCAAGCACAGCCATCACAAAGCCATGGGCAGGTATTCCCACTAAAATTAGACCTTCATGGACTTATAAGCAATGAACAGCTACTATAAAGTGTCAGGTAGTAGAAAAGTGTTTCAAGAGCTTCAGGGATGTCTTATTTGTCTAAATAGACTGACCTAGGAACTGTAGGTGGACACACAGACAGAGCTTTAGAATAGCAGTTTCCAAGGAGACTGAGAATAACTATTATTCACAACTGTCTTATTCATAAATCTCTTGAGTGCTGGTGAGAGAGTCTAGCCAGCTCCGCTGCTGATGCAGTCTGCCAGCCTTGCGCTGAAGTCACCAGGCTGTGACAGTCTGCACCCGCGGAGGCACCCACATGATGATATAACAGCTCTCGGAGGCTTGCTGAGAGAGCTCGTACCTTCCCACAGCCTCTGTGTCTGGTACGTCATGACTGGATATCTTCGTCTCTTATTTCCTGATCTTCCTTATACCACTGAAGGGGGATGAGGATGGGATTCTCCCCTGCTTTCCCCATCCTGCACAGCCCAGCAGAAGGGCAGCCCCTGCTCCTTCCCAGGGACGACACTGTGGGCTGGGGAGCGGGTTTGGGCTGGCATTAGAGAAACAGAAACAGGGAAATTCTTTGGCCCATCCTTTCTTCTTCTGGAAACCGTGTCCCCCACAGCCTGTCGTCTGGTTTGCAGGCTTGACAGGATTTCTGTGAGCCACTGTGAGACACAGTGGGGTCAAACTCCCACCTCTTGCCTTAGGCTCAAAGCCTTTTAATGATACTTAGAGAGGCAGGGATGAATCCGGTCATCACTGCAATGTCCTGACCAGAAGAAAAATTGCCTTTATCTACAAAACAAATGCATGGAGATTTCCACCTCCTTCAGGTCAATCTCTCAGCCACATCTTAGGTGTACCTTTTCTCTGCAGGCTGTATCTGGCAGGCAGGGCTCTTTAGGACGAGACAGGTGTGCCTATCCAACCAAACAACTGAAGGTCTAGAAATGATTCCTGGCTCTAAGGTGTCAACTCATTTGTTTCCACAGTGTGTAGGGCTAGCTCTGTCTAGAGCAGACCAGCTATGTCATGGTACACAGTCGTTGACTCTGAGCCCCTAGGGTCACAGAGATATGGGGATATTAAGACATAGTTACATTTTTTTGTATGCTTTTCAGTGGAAAGCACTAAAATATGACATGTTTGCCAGAGGCCACTAGAATAGTTTTTAATAATATAAAGCTAACGACATGTATCAGATGTCCTAAAAGCATGCCATCAGAGTCTCTGAAGGTGCAAAACTTGATGGGATATGTTGGAGGAACATGTAGCCTGGTGGGAACTAGACTGGTATGGTCTCATCCCTACTGCCTTTTGGGAGCTGCTCTTGAAGTGAACTGTTCCCAGAGGCTTGCCCAGAATTTGTCTTGGAGAAAACCAAAGACAGGGCTCAGGAATGAGCTAACATTTGAACAATGAGGACAGCAGGGACCAAAACCTTCAGCTGGGTCCCTGGCACTCCTATGCGGCCATGCAAACACATTCCTAGATGTCAAAAAGACAAGTAACCCTCGGGTCTGTTTCTCATCCTGCAGCTCAGACTCCTGGAACAGAGGCATTGTTCTGAACTGTGCAGCATCATGTAATTCTTTCATCCCAATTTAGCACAAGTAAGAGGGAAAAAGCAAACAAAAAAATCCCCAATTCTTTTGCTGCTGGTTAAGAGATTTCACTTCCTTTGCTTTAGGTGCATGAAGTTTTTAAGTGTGCAAGAGCTAAAGCAATTAAAAAAGTAGCACAAACACAGCGAGCCCAGGCTATTTTTGTCCCTGGACTGGTTACCCCTTCAAATGCCTTCAAAGACACCTACCGCTTTCCCTGGACTATGTGGGGAAGTGAGGCTCTGACTTTAGAGGACTAATTCAGCAGACACCTGAGTTGGGTGGGAGTTCGTTCATAAGCAAGGAATTTCATTTACATGAAGGTATTTGGTTAATCTCAATGACATAAAGAGCATATGATATAATCTCAATGATATAAAGAACAGATGAGGCAACTCACATCAAAAAAATCTGAAGAAATAAAAGAGAGGATGCAAATTTTACTATCTAAAATAATAAATCAAGTCTTGTGAGTTCTGTGTCACAGTCCTTCAGGGCAGGGTTGATAACATGAAAATGTTTTGAAGCAAATGAATGTGTGAATATTTAACTATATAAAGTCATAATAGATTTATTCTTTTCATTACATTGTGTCACCTCAGAAATATACTTTTTTAGTGTTTAATAGAGTAATTACTTTTAAAAATTATACTAGTAATTTAGTATATTCAGTCAAATATCCCATTATGAGGAAAAAACAGTGAAATATCAATCTAATGCTTTGATAACTTCCCTCTCAGTCACCCACTTGGCTGCGATGTGATTGCCTTACAATTGCAACATGTCCAGAAGATCTCCACTTCTTCAAGCTACCTAGTATCATCTTCACTATTATGTTCCTCTAAAGAGCACGCTTTGTTTCCCAAATTCTGCCTCATGCTCAAACCTGATCAGTTCTTTCCCAAAGACCATCTCATTCTAGAGGAAATCTGAGACAAATAACTAACTTTTGGACAGCTTTACCACCAGCAATTGCATTTCCAGATGTTATAGTCTTGGTACCTCATTGTTATACTAGCTAGATCAAATAACTCTACCAGCTGCACAATTGCCAAACCAGATGATAATCTCCTGAGAGGTGACTAAATGTTAGTCACTTCACAGGGCAATGATAAAACAATAAGGAAACCATTTGTGTGCAAGGATAACAATCCTTGAAACACTTCAAGAAATCCCTTAGGAAATAATAGTTGAACAAAAGCCAGGATTTTACCTGCCATGTGAAAACCAAGACGTTCCAGATGTTCCCAGAGGAACCACAGACTGAGTTTCAGGTTTCACCACATTACTTTAAGCAGCATTCACCCTTAGAGCAGACCAATGCTTCCCAGAAGCATCTAGCTGCAAGAAGAAAAGCATCTCTGAAGGGTTGAGGTATTGTTTTGAATGGTCTACTCCGAGCCCTTTTCTTTCCTTCCAGTGAGTTTCTCCATTTCGGAGAGCCTCAGCACCATGACTTCCAGGGCAACTATCCTGCAGGAGAGCCAGCCTCCATGGGAAGGGGTCTGCTCACCACCGCTAGCACATACACAGTGTCCTGCCTCCTCTGGACCCACAGCCTTGCATTGTGCAGCTGGCTGCAAATGTCTTAACTCTTCACAATATGTGGATTAATCCCCAAATTGACAAGCTGGAGAAAGAAGATGTGGGTAGCATAAAACACAGTGGAAATAAAATCAGTAAAATGTTAGTTCTACTGACCATAACTTTTTTATTTGCTTTTCTGTGCATCTGTGCCTGTGTCTGCAGCATATCATAGCCCACGCTGGCTGGTTGATCTTCTGCTACCTACAGAGCAAAATAAGCAAATAGGATACTCCTCAAAAGACGATAATAAATCTGCAGTCATGTTTCTCCAGACTGGTCGGCCTTGGAGCTCTCTGGACCTGTTTCAGAAGAATATCACATAAAAGAAAAAGTCACCTTTCACCTTCTATTTCCTGTTTTTACATGGTTGAAAAAATGTCTTAGCTACTCAAATATGTGGAATTTTAAAAACAGAAGGTTTTTTTAACTCACTTACGAAACATATACTAAAACTGGCTGGGTTTATAACAAAGCTGATGTATTTTGAGAAAAACCTCATGGATTAAAACTTTTGGAAAATTTCCATACAGGAACTTATATCTCAGCTTAAAATTCAAACATGTTTTGGGCAACTGTGGCCTGCTTGAAATCTCATGCTCTGTTACAGTTCCCCATTACATTAACACAAGGTTAGAAAAATGAACATTTCTCTCATTATGTTTCTCTGGAGTCAATATTTCTCTGCTACTGATGGAAAATCAATGTTGTGTAACATTATAATAAACACAGCTTTTAAAAGAACAGTAATATTACAAAGTGAAACTATGATTTCACTCTTAATTTTGCTTCCATCATGTACATGAATGACACAACTTTCAGTTATGGGATTACATGTTAGTTTTTCATGAAGCTCTGCCTTATTTGGTTCACAGGAGGACAGTGTTCAAAAGCAGTTGTTTAATATTTTCTTTCTCTTCTCTATCGACTATGGGTAGGCATCCTTTCCAAACCTTGCTCTGAATAGGGAATTAATTTTGTCAGAGCACTTTCTTTAGGGTGTTTTTTCTAGCACTCAATGACATTGAGGAAACATTTGCATATTCTGACACTTAACATTTTTTTAGAATGCCCTCATTTGATGAAGTGGCATTATCACCCCTATTTTATAAAACGGGAACTGAGACAGAGGGAGAAGAGCAAACACATCTTGTATTCAGGATGCCTGGAACCAAGAGTCTGAGAGCAACGTGGTTCAGAAACATGCACAGAAACAAGTAAAAATTCTTTTGTGTGTCATTTTATTGATGCCTGGATATATTCTCAGAAAGGCTGGAAATGTTGATTCATTATAATCACCTCTTCTAATCCATCTATCTGACAACAACGGCAGGGCGATGTCCTTCATATCTAGTTAACAAACAGGGCAAAATTGGGAAGTTTTGCCTATGGATTTGAATGTTTGGTAACAGCAGAGAAATGATCAGACTTAGGACTTTGCCAGTAATTGGAAGGGGTCACACCTTTTCCATCTTCTTCTGCAAGGGTTGTCTTCTCCCAAGTTTTGGCTTCTCATTCCAAGCCAGTTCTCCATTCCTCCGGCTCTTTATTACAGTCATTTTGCCCTAATCCAGCAAAGACTGTTTTTTCCCCATAGATTTTCTTCATCTGCTTCCCCGACCTTCCTGTGCACAAGAAAAGTATAATCTTTTTAAAAGGCTTAAAAACACAGCCCTTGCACAAAGCCTGTTCCTGAGTCTATACCAAATTTCATCTTCAAAGTAATGGGGAGAACAATTTGAGCTTTTCAAATAGAAATGTGCCAGAATATCTCACAGGCCTGCTTTATTGTTCTCCAAATGGTTGTCATCTCCCTGCAGAGGCTGCTTATATCAGTAGCTTAATAACAACCTCAAGGGGCATGAGAACAGTCCAGGTGACCTTGTATTCTTTGAATTAAAAAAGCTCTGGTTTGGGGTGGGGTTTTTTGCAAAATATAAAATGTCTTCAAAGGTTTCTCTCTAGTATTAACAGCTGACAGTGGCTCCCAGATCCTGCTATAACTCTTCCTCAGTGGAGCTTCCTCCTTAAAGAAAAGGCCGTATCCTGCAGCGTTCTTGAGCATGTGCAGAGCGTGCCTAAGACTTTTGCTGCAACAGGGACAAGCAGGCTCAAGGTTTCTGCAGTGAACAAGTCCTTCTTGAAGGGCACTCAAGGCCCATGCAGGGGAAAGGAATTTCAGTTGCTCCTAAATGATGGGCAATTGCATTACAGTCCCTTTTTTTTTTACCTGCCTGTAAACTGTCAGTCCCTCCCCTGCTGCACCAAATGCCCCAGCTGACCTCTCCTCTAGAGACGGCTTGTTGGTTGAACTTTCTTGGAAGAGAATACCACAGAACTGCAAATGAGGCAAATTAACTGGCAATTTAATGACTACTGAACTGCTTACCTTCACCAAAGGGTCAAAGTGGTGACAGCTAAACAGCTCAGGGAATATTTGTAACTGGCAGGTCTCTCAGAAGAGATGAGACTTGTCTCACTGTTACCTTAGACATGGAGATGAAGAGCTGAAGTCAAGCAGTCACTGATGGCTAGTTCCACCTGACCTGCTGCCTCAGGCTTTCTCCTGTTTATTGTTTTATCTCATGGTTCTTTTTAGGCTGTAGCAGAAGAATTAAGACGTGACATCCTGCTGTCTCTGGCCTACTGTCACTTCAAATATGTCATTTGTGAACTGCAAGGTCATATGAAGCCCCCAGAGGAAATATCTGAGAAGTTTGTCTTCATTACCTTCAGCAAACTTGCTACCAGCAATGGTCCACCAACCTCAACCCCTTGCCTTGCTGTTACACTCTCTGAGAACCAGAAGAAGGTACTCTTCCCTCCCCCCTGAGGTGCTCAGTGCTGAATCAAAGGGCTATGAGATCATGGCTGCCTCATAATTTGCTGCTCTGAACAGTCTTGACAACATAGAGACAATGTCTGAAGCTTGGGAGGCCACTGTGGTCTGGAAGGACATCAGTGGCCATCTACCACTCAGCCTCCTGCAACAAGCCTTGAGGGAGGAGAAGGTGTAGTGGGGAGGAAGAGGAGGAGGAAAGAAACAGCTCGCATTTCAATGAAAGTATTTCAGGACTTTTCATACCTTATCCTTGAATTCAAAACCAATCTGTGACTAAACCCTAAGGAGCATAGTGCTGTAGCTCAGGACTACTACGTTGGTTGCTAATGCCACAGAGCCTCCCTGGCACATACGTTTTACATTACTTTTCCCCCCATCTTTTGATGCAGTTCTAAAGACATAAATATTTCATTCAGCATGTGGGAACAATGCTCCTTCCCTTGAACGAGGGAAGCCCAGTTTTGTGGCAGTTCACTGTCTGATCTGTGAAGAGGAAGAGGTGAGAACTGCTGATGTTGTGGGCCCTTGGCAGCAGCTCTGAGATGTCAGAGCTCATCTGTCATTGCACGTAGTGATGGCGTGTGAGGAGACGAGCTTTAGCAGGAAGCGGTTTGTCTAAGGAAGTATCTAAAGCTGGAAAAACTTGCTGCTGCTATGGGAGTATCAAAACCCTGTGGGCTGGTAGGCAGTGTGCCTGGATTCCAGCTTTTCATCCCTCCCACAAGTCCATGAGCCCAGGCAGGGCCTAGGAAATTCAGGTTGAGATGCAGCTCAATCCCAGGGTATGAAAGCAGGGAGATATTCTCTCTCTCCTAGACAAAGACCTTTCCTCCAGAGGAAAGAGGGAAATCTCTCTCTTCAGGAACTTGTCTCTAGAGGATGCTCTATATGAAAGAGGAACTTCAGTCACAGCAAAAGAACTTGTCCCTTTCTTCTCTGTTGCTCAAACAGACCGTTATGGCCGTGGAAGTTGTGATGGACCTCCTTCAAAAGCAGTGAAGTGTTTGACCAGCTCTCCTGGGTCTTGGGTCAACTAGACTCGAAGGGGGAAGGGGATACAACCAGGCTCACTGGAGAGGAGCCGAGTGGTGATAAACATGAGGAGGTCCAACACTCTTCTCAAATGACCAAGATGAGGTGCTCCCCTGGATACCCTGTGGCTATGTAGGTCTCTGTATCAGCAGATATCAAAGACCTGTGGGAGCTCCTGGAAAAGCTGTTGACCTGAAGAGACCTAGATGCGTGCATACAGCTGGAGGGGAGGTTTAAGGCTTTCTGTGTTTTTCAAGCAACAGAATAGAAAAGCATGGAGGCCTGAGACAGTGCTGAGATTTAATGAAGCCTGATTTCCTAAGAAAGTGAGACTTCCACCCACTGCTTCTGGTTTTCTGGGTGAGTGAGCTCTCTTCCAACAAGAAATTGTGGGTAACAATATGGCAACACTGGCAAAAATACTGGAGGAGCTGAAGGACTTCATTGGATCCATTTTCAAAGACATCAGCCAGTACACTGAGATTTTCTTTGACGCTGTGAGTGAACAGTATGACCTAACTCCTGTTTCAATGATCTTTGTAAAGTTTGTCTGGGAGGTGTGTTATAAGCAGGTGCAGATGAGGATATAGAATCATAGAATCATAGAATCATTAAGGTTGGAAAAGACCTCTAAGATCATCAAGTCCAACCATCAACTAACACCACCATGACTCCTAAACTAGGCCCTGGAGTGCCACGTCTACACCTTTTTTGAATGCCTCCAGGGTTGATGACTCCACCACCTCTCTGGGCAGCCTGTTCCAATGCCTAACCACTCTTTCGGTAAAGAAATTCTTCCTGATGTCCAGTCTAAACCTCCCCTGACGCAACTTGAGGCCATTCCCTCTCGTCCTATCGCTAGTTTCTTGGGAGAAGAGTCCAGCACCCGCTTCCCTACAACCTCCCTTCAGGTAGTTGTAGAGAGCGATAAGGTCTCCCCTCAGCCTCCTCTTCTCCAGACTAAACAACCCCAGTTCTCTCAGCCGCTCCTCATAAGACTTGTTTTCTAGACCCTTCACCAGCCTCGTTGCCCTTCTCTGGACACGCTCCAGCACCTCAGTGTCCTTCTTGTACTGAGGGGCCCAAAACTGAACACAGTACTCGAGGTGCGGCCTCACCAGTGCCGAGTACAGGGGCACGATCACTTCCCTACTCCTGCTGGTCACACTATTCCTGATACAAGCCAGGATGCCGTTGGCCTTCTTGGCCACCTGGGCACACTGCCGGCTCATGTTCAGCCGGCTGTCGACCAGCACCCCCAGGTCCTTTTCTGCCGGGCAGCTCTCCAGCCACTCTTCCCCAAGCCTGTAGCGTTGCATGGGGTTGTTGTGACCAAAGTGCAGGACCCGGCACTTGGCCTTGTTGAACCTCATACAGTTGGCCTCGGCCCATCGATCCAGCCTATCCAGATCCCTCTGCAGGGCCTTCCTTCCCTCGAGCAGATCGACACTCCCACCCAGCTTGGTGTCATCTGCAAACTTGCTGAGGGTGCACTCAATCCCCTCATCCAGATCATTGATGAAGACGTTGAACAAAACTGGCCCCAGAACTGAGCCCTGGGGAACACCGCTCGTGACCGGCCGCCAACTGGATTTCACTCCATTCACCACTACTCTCTGGGCTCGGCCATCCAGCCAGTTTCTTACCCAGCAAAGTGTATGCCCATCCAAGCCGTGAGCTGCCAGCTTCTCCAGGAGAATGCCCTGGGAGACCGTACCAGAGGGCTCAGAGAAGACACTTCTTCTGTGGAAAAGACCAAAGAGAATATGGCAAGACTTGGGGTGATCTGTCCTGATCCTCAGTCTCAGACAGGTACTCATCTTTGGATTCCACCTGCAGAGTGCTGAAGAAAGCCAGGACACTAAGGAAGGAGTCATCTCACTTCACTGTAGGTTACTATGTCTGTGCTGCTGCCTCTGGTATTTTTTCATAGCCAGTGGAGACGAAGAGAAGGGACTTTGTTGGTTTGATATTTATTACATTCCTGAGCTCCTCAAAGCAGACTGTGGGTTTTGTTTTCTAGCAAAATGAGGATTAGCTTTCTAAAGTTTGCAACAGTAGCCTCAGGCCACTTCTGGTGCTCTGGCTACGTTTTTATCCTGTCCAAGCTTCAGAGTGCAGCTTGACTAAGAAAAGCCTGAGAAAGAACTGTGGAGGGAAGGAAAATCCCTGTTCTTTTTATTATAAAACACTTGAGATGTGTTTGAATACTGCAGTGAGCAATGGGAGTCCTGTTCTGTACTGTCTAAAACCTGCTCCCTTGCCCAGTCTGGGGGCGTGGGGACAAAGAGCTGTTCTCTGCAGGCAAACAGCCCCAGCTCTCGTCTCTCAGATGCTCCTCCTGAGCCACATGGAGAGCATGGTATGAGTCTGAGGGGACAGATGTAGGACCTGGGAAGGGCTCAGACAGGCATGGGACCTGGGAGTGAGCCAGGAACAGGGTACATAACACTGGAGGGAGGCACTTCCACCACCCAAGTTAGGTTACTTGTCAATGCTTCAGCAGGTTACTTGTGAATACTTGCCAAGTACTACAAGGGCTGCTTTTTTGAACTGGCAAGTCCTTCTGTATGTCAATCCTCATAAAAGGGCAGGGTCAGAATGGGCAGTACAAGATTTTCCCAGTTTTTGTAACCAAAGAAATGAAATGAAAATTTTGGGAACACCTTGAAGTACAAGATGGGAGGTCTCTGTTCTTTTGCAACACTCTTCCAGAGCTCCCAGCCTTGCAGCCTGCAGGACAGAAACCCACAAGATGCAAATTGTCCCTAGCAGATGGCTAGATTTTCTTTTGTGCTACTCTAAGGTAGGCTGTACAAAGTGGTGCTCAAAGAAAAGACTTCTGGAAAAGTTTACTCCAAAGAGACAGGTCTGATTCTGCCCCCCCTTGATGGCACAGACTCATCTCTGCCTTTACTGAACTGGCCCACTGACGTGGCCACTGGGACAGAATCTGTCATTTGTCTTTGAGCATTATTTTATTCAGCCAGTAGCTCCACTTCTTTCTGTGGATCAGGGATTGCTTTGCAAATGTAGGTGTGCAGGAAGCCAGTGTGCCAGTCTGTGTGCAGTGCTGCTCCATGAGCTGTTGGATGCAATAAGGACATGTTGCAAAAGGGTGATAAAGGCCTGAATACATCAGCACGCTATTCAAATCCCATGATAATTTTCCTGTGGAACTTGTAATTTCCTCACCTCGTGTCTTCCGAAAGGTGGAAGTTTGTCTGGGTTCATGCAAGCATTGCAAGGGTACATCAGAGCACTGTGAACTTCTGAATGGTCCAGTCCTCAAGAATAGCCAAATTTGTAAGCAGCAACAAGGATCAATTTAACTTCTGCAGCACGGAATCACAGAAAAGTATCTTAAAAATGTGGCCATTCTTTTTAGCATGCAGAAAGACCAAATAAGCAGGAGTAATGGCATTTTCCCTTCCCCTGAAATAAAACACAGGAGTTTTCATTAGTTTTGACTGTACTCCCTTAGTTAACTGGAGTGCTGTACTAAAAACATTGCAGATCCCAGGAATAGACACCCAGAGACCCAACTCTTCTCTTAGTTAAACTTACTCCTATAGGCCAGTCACTTCAACTCTTCTTCCTCCATGAAGAAAACAGAGGATCATGATGCTTGGGTAGCCTGTGGAAAGTACCTTAAAATCCAGCGAGAACAAGTATTGCATAGCTGCAATGAGAGACAGATAAGGGCTTTACAGATATGTATAAAAAGAAGAAAAGAAGCAACGCTGGCCTGAAAAGGTACAACACTAATGGGAAGCACTTTCTAGGGCTGTGTTTGGCAATATGTACTGCATATGTTTCTGTGCCTCTCCACCCCCTGATTTTATTTACATCGTTTTCTGAAGAGGTGAGTTCTTCATTTAGTCCTCTGCCTATGTCTGCTGCATACTAATGAAACACTGTCTGTTAAGTCTGAAAAGTCATACAATTCCTTAATCTCCCTCTTTAACTCTCAAGAACACAGGAGTTACTGCTACCTACAGTTCTCCCTCTTCAAAAGCGTGGCAACAAATCTGGCCTAGCAAACAGTACATAGACTACAGAATCACACCCACAAAATGCTATTAAAGAAACAAAATAAAAATAAAGGATTGGGGTTTAGCAAGCCTGTGATTTGGGTATTTAGTGGTTAGTACAAGCTCATGCCTCAGCTAGACAGATAGTCTGAACTGCCCTTGAACCCCACCACACTTCGACACAAGTTGCTTCTTCCTAAATCCCATCCCTATGTCACCAAGCAACCTGTATTCTCTGGAATGACCTGCTTTTTCAATATGAATTTCTTTCTGAGGGGATCTGAAGACTGCAAAGGTTTGAAAAAAACCCTAAAAATACTAAACATTCAAATGCTTTTCTACATCTAAATCCTAAATTTCTGTTGGTTCACATTCAGCCTTAGACATGTCTGGCTGTGCTCTTTGGTAGCTGGTGTGTCCGTACACATACTGTGTGTGTTTTGCGGAGCCCTGAAGAATTAATAAATGAAAACAAAACTACTAGTGAAACAGAGTGCCTCTCCAATTAGTAATGAAATTCACATTGTTTGTTTTTGGAGAAGATTGGCATTACAATGTGAGCATTCACAGGACTTCAAGCTAAAAGAGCACTGAAAGGCTCTGATTTCTGACCATATTTCCCTGCTGGCTAGAATGAAGTACAAACTTTTCTTTAATTTCAGCTTTAATTTAACAGTCTTTGGGAACAGGTGCATTTTCCATAAAACTAGGTTAAAATTTTAGTAATCCTACTGCAGAAATACTGACTTTGAATTCTTAGAAATTTCTGCTGAGGGAGTTCTACCAGGGAGTTATAATTAAACCTCCACAAAGAAATAACCCAGTCCATTTTTCAGTTGGGAACATCTGAGCTAGTGTATCAGTGTTGGTTGGGCTTAGTAAAGGTGTAAGAGACTCTTGTTGGCGGAAAGTATCTGCAGGTATCTGAGTAGCGTGTTCTGGGACACTAAAGCATGAGGAAAGGTCACCTCAGCTAATTTTCTTGGTGCTACTGATTTGAATTGGTAGAAATTGCAGTTGCGCAATTTTAGTTCAGGCCACCAAGGTGTTAACTGGTAGTCTGAAAACACCAAAGGAGATAGTTCTTTGCATGACATTTAATCAAGCTGTGGAGCTCCTTGCTGTTAGGAATTATGAGTGTTGAAAGTTTTCGTGGGTTCCAAAAGCAGCTGGAGAAATTTCTGGAAATAAAATCTACCAGCAGTTATCATATATAAAGGTTTAATAATAGCCTCCATTTCAGGAAGTCCTTAGTGGTGACACTATTCTGGGAAAGGATGGCTATATGCTTGGCCTTTAGCTACTACTGCTTGACCTATGCTTACTATTGTCCCCTAGGTAGCTACTGTTGACCATGCTGAAAGACAAGATACCAGGATAGATGGATTTTCATCCTGACTGTCCTTATGATGTCTTCTATAAGGCCTGTTTGCTGGAACATGGGCTGTAACAACTGTGGTTGGTAAAAGTGCTCATGTGAGACTCCTCTGGAAGTAGTTTCTATCTGAGGGTCCCATTGTGTCTGGAAATGGCTCAGGTAAGGGCATGTTGCTCTGCAAGACTGTGCTGGGTCCGTGGAAAAAAGGATCTTCAGCGGTGAATGAGAGGCGCCATGGGAATGTTGTTGGCCTTGATTTTAATGCAGACGTTTACTTCCTGCTGGCTGCACTTGTGAACAATAGCATCTTCACGTTTTATTCTGTATTAGGCCATTTGATAGACAAGGGCTTTTGCTAATTGCACACACTAGGACATACTGCCACCACAAAAGCTTCATCTTCTCTTCCCCAGTGTTGTCCTTCCTACAACACTTTCGTTGCCTCAGCTGTCACTATTCTGACTTCCACCAGGATTTTGCCTTCTTCAGCACTTAGGTGACCCTATCCCATCACCCCCTGAGGCAAGAAGTCTTCTGAGCTGGCCACTGACCAAACAGGTTACATAAAATCTTCAGCCAGATCATTTTTAAAAATTTTTTCACAAGCCAAGAAGTGGTTGTGGTGGTTCATCTAGAAGGTCCCTTCCATAGTGTTTCTTGGTACTTAGCAGGAAGCTAGGCTGTTTTGTTTCCTCATCTTCTTGGTACCACCAGAAAAAAACCCAAACCCTAGACTTTTTCAAACCTTCAAGTACAAAGAGTACTCCTGAATTCTTTGGCTCACTTCACAGATGGTGTGAGCATTACCTTGTACTCCTTCTAGCATGTTGTTTAACTCTTATTCCAGGAGTAAATGCCAGGGACCTCAGTATGAGCCTTAGTGGAGCAAGACAGCCTTAAGCACAACACAGACATTGGGAGTACTTACTATTGAGCTGTTTCATCTGCTCTTGTTCTGTTTGCAACAATCCAGCTCTTGGAGCAATGTCACAGCAGCGTGAAAACACCTGTGTAGTGATGACAACCACTCATTGAGGTGAATATCATCTAAACTTCATTAAAAGCAGAATTACAAACTTCCTTAAGACAGACATAATACTTCACCTACCTTCTAAAATACAATAATTGCTTTGATCCACAGGTTAGAAACAAGGCTGTTCCTGTGAGCCTTTGAAAGCAAGCCTACAGTACAAGCCTAGGTGCCAAAAAAACCACCTGAAAGGTGGGTCGACAAAATCCTTTCAGTGTATGTAAAGCCCAAACTATCCCTAATTTCCCTCAGTACATTAGAATAAACTGTATTTCCATGATAGCAGAAGCCATTCAGTGGAGACATCTGCTTTTTACGCACAATGTGTAGAGATTTCTTTAACATCATTATTACAAGAATATATGTTATACAGTTCCTTTGGATCAAGGTAAATTATAATTAATAAACAATTGGGACAATTCAGATTTTGATGCCTGCATAGTTTGATTTAAGTTGGGCAGGGAAGCAATCATATCACTGTGAAAGTTCAAGAGTTGTACACAATGTGAGTTGAGAGCAGTCAGCATGGGATAAAGCATCTGCACAAGACTTCTCCAATCCTTTCCTTAGTCCCCTCCTACCATTTTGGGCCACACAGCCAGCCTACATAGTCACCAAAAAGGCCAGTTTCACATTTCTGAGCAGGTATTAACATGGTGCATTCACTTTCTTGGGACACACGCACAAAGCTCAACAGAGCAGCACCAACAGCACCAGCAGACTGGTGATCCACCTCAGTATCCTCCCGTGTCCACACGGCACAGCCTCCCTGCACTCAACTCCATGCTTCTGCTGGTGCCCCCATCCACACCCAGCCTGTGGGCAGGATGGTGGTGCTGAGCTACACCACTCCTGGCTTTACAGCTGTCCCTTCTAGAGCAGGTGGCGGTGCATGGCTTTGATACCATTTTCCCTTCAGGCGATCTAAAAATCAAACCAGTACCCAGCATCACAAAATCAGCTTACATTTCTTAATGGGAACTCAGTGAAGAAGAATAATCAACAATGAGCTTCCTGTGGCTTGCGCACACTGCTGAGGAAGTCTAGTTGATACAGGTATGATAAGGTTAGATAATTAATTAGTCCATAGGGTGCAATGGTATAATTTTGATTGTTCATATCAGCAACATGACACTCATTATTGAAAAATAAAGATTTACATCAAGTGGCTTCCTTCTTAGGAAGTTTTACCTCAGACAGACAGAAGCCACCATAGACAGCGGACAGTGGTGGTGGTGGAGGTGGGGGTTAAATCCCTCTTACTACCTCCATCTTCAGAAAACCACTGATGACCTGATTTCTATCTTCATGTTCACAGAGTGCAGCCAGGACATCCTTTGCTCGTAGGCTCATTAAATGGGGCTCTAGGCTCGGGCACTAAACTTGTCATCAAAACTCCCACTAAAAAAACACCCACTGTTCCCAGTAAGAGAAACAAAACATGGACCTAAAATACACTCTTTATTCTGAAAGTGACTGACAACATCCAGAGGAGGAAAAGCAGCGGGGTACAGCTGCTTTTAGAGGCACACCATCTTCTACTGGAATAAATATTTTTACTCTCTCTCTGTGTAATGCAGTTTATATCACAAGTTTTAAATCCCACAAGGTAGCTAAGAGCCATTGAACGGTAGTAAGGCAAAGAGCATGCAGAGGAGCTAGCTGCAACTCTCCTGCATTTGGAGGATTATAAATACCCAAGTGATGGAGAGGGAAGGGTCAGACAAAGGATTGCACAGACCAAACCTGAATCTCAACATGGCCATTTTACTTTCTGAGGTATTTAAAAAAAGACATGTGGCTGTAGCTTTTTCTAGAAAGAGTGTAGTGATGAAGAGGCTGAAGATGGACTCTCTCCCTTAAGACCTAAATCGGAATTTAGCCCATCTTTTGAAAACTGCAAAATACAGCAGGAGCAGTGCCACTAAAATAGAACTGAGCTGGGCGGTTGCAGAAACACATCTTAAAACAGCAAGATACAGCGGAAAAGCTTAAACGTGCTGAGACTGTGGCCAATTTTTAGATAGTAACTCACATGATAGACAGGCTATTTATCACATGCTGATGTTTCTCAACAATTTTTAAAGGTTAAATAGATTTTGAACCAATTCATGTTGCTCTGACAATTTTATGAGAACAAAAATTTAAAAAACACAATTATAACTACTGTCCAAAAAGTTTGTTCAGGGTTTAGCATCAGACCACATGTATTGCACTACGGGTTTTCAGATGGCGACATGCGACTGCTCCTGGAACCTTCAGTCACTTACACTGCTGTAGTTCACAAAATTGATTTTATTTAAATAATCAAGAAGAATTGATACATATTTTGTTGAGCACTTTAGAAGACAATGAGAGATTCACTGCAGCAAGTCATTTTTAAATACAAAAGGAGAATTAGTAAAAAGTTAGGTTCGTATCCAACATGAAACATGAACATGTTGCTTCAGGAGCTTTGAGTTTTAAAGACTGAGAACTCTACTTATATCAAACAGTTCAAACACATCCACATCACAAAATCTTAGTATTGCACTATAGCTCCTTCTTCAAAACACACAATGCACAATGTGCATCTGCGTTACCCACATATAAAGGACCATCAGCAACACATCAGCACAGCCAGACAGAAACAATCTCAGAAAGGTCAGAGGGGTTGCAGGTTTGCTGGGAGAAGTATAGCAATAAAATTGGGCTGTTTGGACCACCAGTATCCAACACAAGCCCTGTTTCTTGCTGGTAATGCAACAGACATTGGGACTGCAGCTGTGCTACTGTCCTATGCAGAAGCAGCATAATACTATGGCTTTAAAGACTTTCTTTTAAATAAGGCTTGTCTTAGCTGAAAGCCATGTAATAACTGAAGAGTTCTTGTAATACTAGCCCAAAGTATGGTATGGCAGCCCTTTGGGATTCACTTTAACAACAGCTGCCAAATTCAAGTAGGTGCACAATTGCTTTGAAATCTGCTGCAGCACATAAACAGTTCTGTGCAAAGATGGTAACACCGATTACTTCTTTTTCCCCCTCATCCTCAGCCATATGGAGAAAGCTAACAGTTGAGACCACAACAGTGGATGACACAGATGAACTGGAAAATGGAAGTCCTACCTAGCTACAAAAGAGGTCCTACTTCGTTTAAAAAGACAACTTGGAAGAGGTGACAGGCAAAACATTTCAGTTACACGGACAATATGGAAAAACATGTGAGCATATACTATTTGTGAAAGACACACACTGCCACTGTGGTGCTTAAACCCCCACCCACCTCACCTTGTGTATAAAATTCAAGACAAAGGTCATTTTAATGTTCATTGAAGGTAGAGGTCCTGGGCAGGGGGGACGACATTAAAGCTGAATGCTACTCTCCCAAAACAGTCCATTAACAAACCAGGACAGTGTTCCAATTTACAAATGCTCCCCCTTCTTTTGTCTGTTCCCGTCCACTTCAGTACCTTATCTTTAATTAAAACTTAGTCACAGGGTGTGTGGGGAGAACAACCTTTCATTGTATTTACATCTACCTCACTTTGGCTATCGGGTGCTTGGCTCTGCTGAGGCACTCAAGTGGGGTTTGGAAAACAGTACAACTAATATTGCATTTGATACTACAAACATGTTGAAATAAATTCCACACATACAAACATTACAAAAGAACTTCTACAAACCATTACAAAAACTTCACTGATCTTCACTCCAAAGTCCAAGGTGGATTTGTTTGTCACTAAGACTAAAACAACTGAGAAACAGAAATTAAACTAACATTTAGCTTACGTATTTATCTTTACATTTTGTAAAAAAAAGTGTTAAGACATTGTTAATTTATGAATACGCAGAAAATGCAAAATCCCTAATATTTACAGTACCCCCTTATACTAAGCCTGTTTGTAGTTTCTTCTCCATCAGTGCCAAGTAATTAATCCCAGACATCAATGTTCAGATGGCTAACCAAGACATCTCAGGCTGAACAGAGCAACCTCTATTTTTCCTGTGAAGACACAGCCAGTATCAGTGGCCAGCCACCTGGTACAAACTAACCAGACTCATTAAAAAAACCCAACACACCACACCACACCCCCCCCTTTTTCCAGGTCAGAGAGCCCCAAGATGCCTCACTTAAACCCCAGAACTGAGACGGCCACTCCCAGCAGAGCAACACTTCAGAAGGCAACGTGGCCATCTCTGTTACCTACAGGATTATGTTTCCCATCCCCGTACAGTATAGTGTTAGCTCTTTCCTGCTGCCAGCTTCAGTTGCATTCCATTCATGTCACTTGTTACTCGTGATAGAAATTTTTTGTTCTTGTTGTTCCTTGTGTGTTTTTTTTTTTAATAAATAATGAAAGTCTACAACATGCTTTTTCAAGTAGATGATTGCTGATGATTACACAACAAGCAGTCTGTAAACCAGTTTGGCCTCTGAGGAATTGTCAGGCTATTGAGACGATTGCATGCAAAGAGCAGCACCTTGCATTGAGCACAGCGAAGGCAGAGTAGAAGCCCCGCTGCAGTACGACGCTCCTGCCTGCTGTGGCGGGGAAGCATCAGCATGAAGAATCTATAAGTCTTTGGCGAAGCTTTTTATCTTCTCTCGGACTCACGCTGCCACTTGCATCATGGTCTGTCAAAACTAAAGGGAAAGTAAACCTTTACAAGTGAAAGGGCCATCAAACCACTTGACATATTCTCGTTTACAAAATAACTGCCACCAAGACAGTGCTGCAAGGCTGGCTGCCCCGTGCTGTGCTGGAGCTGCTGAGCAGCCCCCAGTTGCCCCTGCACAGTCCAGATGTGGCACCCAGCAGCAGGATGCCCTGCAGCCTCTCCTGCCCTTATAGTCCAGAGTCAGCATCTAACACTGGTTTGTTAACATGGTTACTAATTAAAACATGTTGATGCCACTAGTGACAGAAGAGAAGATGATGAGGCACGGGCGAAGCTTTGCTGACGGGTGGTGAAGTCTGCAGCTGCATCAGTCTGCAGCCAGACAGAAGGAGAGGGCTGCACGAGCCGGAGCTGCTCATGAAATGGCAGCTTCTTGCTGCAATGCATTTTAACAGAGCTTCAAGCATGAGTTTGTTCTGCTCTGGAGGAAAACAAGTCTTTGAAGTGTTTCTGTGAGAGAAAAACAGTCTCGAAAGTTCTGCTTTCAGACAAAAATGAGTCAGATTTTCTATTAGCTTTTTCAGCTCCTTGAGCAGAGACCTCCACCTTGGGCTCTTAAATTCTCCTACTGAAACCCACCCACCTGTCATTTCAAAAAGGGACACATTTAAGAGGAAAACTATTTTCTGTCAGAATTACTCCAAACTGCTGTACTAGAGCTGGCTGCCAGAAGTGTTTCTTCTAGTTTGAAAATACTCATGCTTGTTTGTTCTGATTTCCCTTGTATAAATTGACTTCTCCTCCAAACCTCAGCCTACCAGAACTGCTTGACCAAAGTACAGAGGAACAGTCACCCTCTGGTTGCTGCTGCTTCTTTTTTATTAAGCTTTCTGAAGGACATAGCTTTCTGAAGAGGAAGTAGATTCAGGTTTTTTCCTGCCTTTGAAACAGTTCATTAACTTGCCCTCAGCATTGTGCTTGCCTACTCAGGTCAGCTGCTAAATGTTTTAAAGCATCTCCATTTCCATGAGTCAAGGCCTTGTGAAGAGGCAACCCACAGAGTCTGAACTACTTCATTCAGGGGATGTAGGCACTGGTGTCCTGCTGCTTCTGTGGGGACAGCTACGACAGCGGCCATGCTCACATCAAATGGGAAGAAAGCTTTTCCATCCCTTTATGCCTTTCCCTGGATATTTGGCTTCTTTTCTCTAATTCCACACTTGAGGAGGGAATTGGAATCACGTTTAAGATACACCACATTCTTTAGCACAGAATCTAAGACTACATCTCATATAAGAGTAATCGCTCAGACCTGACCATGTCTGGGAACTGGTGGGAATATTCAGAGAACAGCTGCACCAATCCAGATTGACTCAGACCGTTTTGGCAAAAATCACTTTACAGTCAACCTTCCTTTCTCTCTGGCTAAGAAGGAGCAGAAGCATGTTCACTGGCCCCAGTGCCACTTCCCTTCTTTTGTCATTTTCTGTTCCTCCGCCAGCGGCGTTTCTGAGCATCAGACTTATTTTTACATTCATCTAAGACTTCTGCCAAAGCCTGAATAAAAAGCAGAAGCAGCAGTTACTACTCTTTTGAGCTAACCTCTGAAAAACAAATGTCCTGAAATCACCAGTTTTCTCACTGGAGCTCCTTCAAGCGCAACCTACTGTGGACCAATCTAGTGCTCTTCTACCGTGCAGGTGGCTTTAAGGAGTTCAAGTTCAGACAGCTGAAGCCTCTTACTGCTGGAGCAGAGATGTCAGCAAGGACCACCAACTTAACAGACACTTCAGCGTCTAGCCCGTGCCACCGACTTGCAACACCACAATCTTCTGGCACATATGTGAAGTTATAGCAGTTACACTGCAGACAACATAGCAAGGTCTAAGCAGGTCCATTTTCTTGTAGAATATATTAAAATATTTCTGGTAGGAATACACATCTAGATGAAACATGCTTTGTTTTGCATGAATGAAGTTTTGGTTTAATAGATTCCTTCTCTCTCTATACCAGCAGGTTTAGATGTGGTGTTTTTGTGGTGTTTCTTTCTTTGCTTTTTCTTTTTAAAGAAAGAGAAGGTCACCTTACCTTGTAGCTCTGTTGTGTTTTTTTCCAGCTCTTCTGTAGTTGTTTCTTCAGGCTTCTCCAACACAGCTGTCCCTGGCTTCCCATCCATGGTATCTGTCTTAATAGTACCAAGGTTTACCAAAAGTTGCATGACATCAAACTTCTCAGAAACTGCAATGTTCTCCAGCACTTTGAGGCACTTAAATGATTTAAGTTCACTCACGTTTTCCTCAAGGAAGAGGAGGTAAAGGCTTAAGTCATCAAAAGACTTTGACTTGAGTTTCAGAACATCGAAAGTTGGCAGGATTTCATACACTTTGAGAATACCTGAATTCCACCTCCACGGAACAAACATTGCATACACCACCAGCGGCATCACTAGAAGATAGACTAGCAGGTTAATATAGCTGAGTATCTTGAAGACACCAACAGCAATAAGCTTGCACTGAACCACTTCTGGAACAGTTGTGTCATTCTTTAAGATCCCAGTTTTGATAGTGCAGAGAAACTCATCACTCAAAGAGGAGAGGCTAATGTAGTAGCCCAGGTAGAGGCATGCAATGAAAATAATTACTAGAGTGAGTAAACGGCAGATAATGTATTTCATTATTAGGCATCTGGAATTCTTCTTTGTCTTCAGGTACTGCTCCACAATTGGGTATTTAAAGTGGCTTTCAGATATTTCCCACAAACTGAAAGAGAGAAAAAAAAAAATCACATAGATCAGATGCTGCAGCACTCACCTACCTCAAATTTCAAAGAAACCTAGTACTCTAAAATAGACACAAGATTGGATTCGTTCTTACTGGGGTAAATCAAGGGTAGTTTTATTGGAGAAAATAGAAAAACAACAGAATAGCAGATAAATGAAGAATATTGACACTCAAATACAGAGAAGCCACTTAAAAGACAAAAGAGCTCAAACATTGGAAAATGGAAAAAAGTACTGCCCTTCCAGCAGAAAAAAATTTTGTTCTTTTCCAATACAAAACAAGTATAGTAAGCAAATCCATGAGGAAAAGCAGACTTCCCAAGCATTTTTTCAGTACTAGCACATTAGAAGGCTTTTTACTTGTCAAGACCTAACTCCACATTTTAAAGAACAGACCTAAGTCCCCATTGCATTGCTTTTACCTCCACGTGCAAGGAGAAACAGTTACCCTGACCTAGGATGAAGCAGAAACTGGATCTGTTTAGAACAGTGCACCAATTTGATTTGATTTGAGAGGGCTTTTGCTTTTGTTGGTTTTGGTGTCTGGTATTTATTGGTTTTTTTTTTTTCTTTAAACAGAAGCTTTGCAGACCTCGATCTGAAAGGACAGGAGATGACAAGTAACAGACTTTGCTCACAGCGTGCAAGCGACTGTCAAGAACATTGAGAACTGAAGACTGCAGCCATCACCGTTTTCTTATGCTGTGGTGGGTAAAACTAATTAACACCTACTAAAACTAAAGAAATCAGGACATCTCAGGTAATTAGTAATCTGAAGAGCTCATCAAATATTTTCTTTGAAAAAAGAAAGTGATAAGTTCCAGCTCCAAGTACCCACAGTGATGACTTCAGATGCCTTCTTTTTTTTAACCAAATTTGAAAGTGTGTCAGGTCACCATTCAAACCTTTGCAATAAATTTCTAAAAGAGTGCAGCTGTCAAGTCTGTTAAGAGCTTAAGGAAAAGAGCAAAGAAAGCCAAGCCCCAGCATCTTACCTCTGTGTCAAGTTCTCATTAACAGCTGGAACCAAGTCAGCAGGGTCCCTGGGGTCTCCACTGCGGACGCTATTAGCAGCTTTGATTGCCCTGTTATAGGCTTTGTCAAGTTCTTCCATAATAAATTTCAGGTCTGAAGAAAGGTGAGGTGCTGCAGTGAAGCGCCAGAACAAACATGGTAGATACAGCAGGATAGCAACGAGCAGAAGGATGTATGGGAAGAACTGAAGGGAGAAAAAATTCAGATTAGGCTCTACCTGTATATAAAATGTCAGCCAGCCACCATCATTCCCTATAAGACTATTAAATTCCCTATAAGCCTATTAAATTCCCATAGTTTTATTTAAAAGCTTTTAGTAAAACCCACTTTTGTGGTTATTGGGGATACGCAGGGAAGCAAATTCTCTTTTCAGACAGCTCCAGTAACCTTGCTACTGCTTAGAGCTTTGCAAAAAAAAAAAAAAAAGGCAGAATAAAGTTACCATGATCCTGATAACATTTTCATTGCATATTCAGAACTGCACTGCTGGAGCTGAAATTGATAGAGGCAGCATTAACCTGGGGAACAACAAATAGCAAAGTCAACCAAAGCAGCTATCGGAGAGGCTGACTGGAAGAAGAGGACAGTGTCACATACTCTCCCTCCCACATGTGTCACTACTGTTCATAGCAACTAAAATGCTCCAAACACTGGCAAAATCTTTCCTGCTCTCCATTAGCTGTCAGGAGGTTCATGAAGAGACCATTCATAGCACTGCACCTGCCCGCAAAGACACACGTCTGTTCAGACTGCCTGACATACAGAGATTGTAAAGGATGTAACTATGGTTGTAATATTTAAGGGTATTTAAATATTTTTAGATAACTCCTAAATGGAAACCAACACATGGCATCAGAATGGTCTGGCGTTAATGCAGCGCTGAGAAGTCAGTCCCCACTGCTTAGGGAAAGGGCTGAAGCAGGTATACAATAAAACAGCTTGAAGTCTTTCCATCTTTCTTCTAGTCATCAACGAGTAGGAGTTTTTCCCCATGAGATTTAATCTCTAGTTCCCTCCAGCTGCTGGAAAGAAGGCATTTTCTATCCACTGTGACATTATATTCAAGGTGTACTTTCATACATAACATTACCCTTACAGAGACATGACGTAAGATCTAGTTAGACAAGCAATTAGTTAACAAAATGTACTGCAAATTTGGCTGATCTCTAACTCATTACATTCAACTTTTGATAGTAAGCACACTTAAATCCAGCATCAGTTCCTACGGAATTTTAAATTAGTTGTGGTGAACAAATTTGAAACAGATTTAAGGCATCTTAAATGTTACAGCCACGCACACATGCACATTCTTTGAAAAAGCCAATGAAGAATTTTAGAGGAAACTTGGACTGAAGTCATTAATCAGTGCAAGTGGAACAGCTCCACTTACATTTGTAGATATTTAACAAGATGAAAATCTGGACCTAATATTAACATGTTAACTTGTGTTTGCAGTAATCAAGAGAGATTAAAGTTTTGTACGCACAAAATAAACAATTTGATGTTATTGAACATTTTATCCAGGAAAGCTGCTTCTAATATCACCTACCATTAAAGCAAAATCTTATGTTATTATTAATACTAGGAATGCATATGACATATTAGCACATAAAGAAAACCTGACTTCTTAAAGGAATTGCATCAGCAACTGGAGACAGGAATACAAACCATCATTCTGGATTTGCACGTTCTCTACATAGGAGTCACATCAGAAATTTGTGACACACAGCAAGACAAAGCCATGAAAAGCACTAAATAGCCACAGAAAACAGAGAATGCTGTATTTAAAGGTCAGCTTTCCCTTGCAACTCTTCTTATAAATTCATACTTTAACCGTTTCTGCTCAGCAGCAACATAACTGAACTTGGCCAAAATTGCTACTTCAGTCTCTAGGTAAGTCCTCAAGAAAGAAAACGTCAAGAAAGGCTCACCTTTAAAACTGAAAGAGAAAACCTGCAGAAATGGGCTAACCAGTAACAAGATTGTTTCAGAAACCTAGTTAAGAAAGCAGAGTTGACTGTAATTATACCCTACACCCCACTAGAGGTAGCTCTTCCTCACCAGCAAGGAACAAGCATCAACCCCGTACTGCTGTATCACAGCCGTGGCCTGTCCCCTCTCCACTGCAGGAGACTGACCTCACAGGCCAGAGGGATCCAGGGGACCCTTTCTGATCTCCTGGAATTGCTGGGGGCTGCTAATCTGCCCAGTACTTCCACTGAATCTATCTTCTGCACCACTAAACCATGCTCACCGAATGGATTGTCTGTAGTCACCATGTCGTGGTTTAACCTGGCAGGCAGCTAAGCACCACACAGCCGCTCGCTCACATCCCCCCCCGCCGGGATGAAGGAGAGAATCGGAAGGGCAAAAGTAAGAAAAACTTGTGAGTTAAGAACAGTTTAATAATTGAAATAAAATAATAATACTAATAAAAATAATAATAATGATAATAATATTGTAACGAAAAGGAAAACAACGAGAGAGAGAGAGAAGGAAAAGGAAAAACAAGTGATGCAACCGCTCACCACCCGCCGACTGATGCCCAGCCAGGCCCTGAGCAGCAATCGCTGCCCCCTGGCCAGCTCCCCACAGTTTATATACTGAGCATGACGTCATATGGTATGGGATACCCCTTTTGTCAGTTTGGGTCAGCTGTCTTGGCTGTGCCCCCTCCCAGCTCCTTGTGCACCTGGCAGAGCATGGGAAGCTGGAAAGTCATTGACTAGTGTGAGCACTACTTAGCAACAACTAAAACACCAGTGTATTATCAACATTATTCTCATACTAAATCCAAACCACAGCACTATACCAGCTACTAGGAAGAAAATTAACTCTATCCCAGCCGAAACCAGGACACACCATCAGGAATTTCTTCCCTCCAGAACTCTTACCTACGCCAGCAGCCAAGACAGCCCTTGGGTGCTGCTCTTCTTTCTGAATTGCTAACTGCTTTTGACTGAACTGAGCAAGCTCGTTCTCTCAAAAACACAATCTTAGTGGCGGTCATCTCCCAGCTCTCAGCTCTACTTGCTGCACCCTTGACATGATCTTTCCCCTATGCCCAGCACTCTGTAGAAACTGTGCAGAGCTCTGCCCTCACTACCTCCTCTCTTCCCTCTTTCTACACAGCAGAAAACCTCAGATCATCTGTTTTTTTCCAGATCTATCCTTTCCAACTGAGATGTAAAGATCTGGCGTGCCCAATGTGTTTTTGTAGACATCTCATCAACTCAAACTCAACAGCTCAAGAATCTGCCCTTCGTATTTATCTCTGTAGACAATGCCACTGGGTCTCTCAGGTCGAAGTCCTGGATGCCTTGATCTACCCAAAGCTTTATGATTTCATGGCCAGGCTCTTTCAGTCCTCTGAATTCTGTATTATATAGAAATAAGCTATCTACAAACACAGCTTAAACTTATCTAAGCTCCTCTAAGCTGCTGCAACACCTTTTCCATAGGCCTTAATAAATACCAGCTTGTATAAGATTGCTGCAAAGCCTGTTTGACTTCACTTACTTCTGTGTCATACACCTCTTAGCACCCTTCCACTGGTGCCAGGCAGGGAAAGAAACAACAAAGAAACATCTGATTTAGTAAGGAGCGGCCAAAGCTTCTTACATTGGTTTATACCACTTGGCTTTACTAGTCACTCATTTAGAAATTTTACAGGCGTCAGAGGATTTATGAATTCCCTTTCTGACCCTCAAAACTGGAAACACCACCAGCAGTATCCAATTAATCCTGGAGATCTCTTTACCCTGAGGCATACAAGACATGCGGCAAGAGGCAAGATAGCTGGCACACTGAAGTCACAGCCCAAAACCTCCATTGTCCCAGTCCCCATCTCTTCCTTTATACCTAGAAAAAGACTCTGCGGGCATGTTCTGCACTTGTGTAGCACATTGGCATCAGCCCTGTTGCTCTGCCCCAGACATCCTCCAATCCCACCCATCTCCCTGCCTCACTACAGACTGCTGTCTTATGAAGACCAGCCTCTGCCATCTTCCCTTGCACCTTCTCCTCTCCCCGACTCCTCCACCACTGCCTCCTCACCCAGAAGCATCACACCACTGGGGCAAAGGGACATATGTCATGCGTTTACTGGGCTTCCCCTCACCAAGCTCTCATCACTCCCAAAGCTGTAACTTATAGCAGCATGAGCAAACACTGTGCAGCTCTTTTCTGAATGGTCTCAAAACCAGAGCGGCAGCGTGACCATTAGTCCAGCTCTTTTTGTTTGGGAACAAAAGCCTGTATTTGTCAGCCCTTCCACAGCACTTGACGCATGACTCCATCCTTCTCGGATTCTGGCTTTTTTAAAAATGAAAGATACGCTTGTTCTATTTGTTAACAGGAGGCTTAGATAACTAGCAAATTGCTTTGAATCACTAAAATTTAAGGCCTTGAACCAACAGGCAGAAGTGAAAATGCAAAGTCATCTGGCACGAGTCCTAGGTTTCAGAGCAACAGACTCGGATTATCCAGCTCATCTGACTATATTTTACAGTCACTTATAATGACTTCCCATTTTAAGAAGAGGACTCCGTGGTATTCATACACGGATGAGTATGTGCCATATGCCTTTCTTTTATGGTTTATGTGTTTACTTCCAAGGCTCTGAATACACAAGGAGGAAATGCTACTTCAGTCTTGGATAGTTAGTAGTATTTATGTTAATTGGAAAGTGTCACTGACTTCAAGAACTATATGGTCAAAGGTATGCCAGAGAAAGATATTGCCCTAAAAGTAAAACTCAGTTTTTCCTTTGCTGTCTAGTTAGCAAGTTCCTTTTCAACGGCAAGTTCACAATGTTGGATTTAAGATGGTACGAGATTGCATTACTGAAGAAAGGTCCTCTGAAAGCAGATTAGAATAGATACAATGTCCTATGGTGCAAAATGCTCCTTTCTGAACTTTATTAGTGAAAGTGCATTGAGGGCTACAACACTGTGCTTCAACCTGGATGCCCTGAGCCTTCATTTCCACCCAGCTGCAAGGAGAAAAGGACAAACGAAGACCCAACAAGTTTGCCACTCAAAAACAGAATAGCAGAGCTTCAGCTAGGCTAATCCAAGTTTCTGGAAGGTACTAGGCATAGATACTGTATGATTAGTATTCAACATGAGACAGACAAAACTAGTAGCGCAGGCACCAGGGACTCAAACTAGAGTCCCCTATATGTTTTCTGCTAAGCATTGCTGAGCTCCTGAAAGCTAAAGATGATGGAAGCACATTCAGCTGCCTTGCTTGTCGCTTAGTCTGATGGCACGGTGGGTGGGACAGCAAGCTCCCAAGGAAGCAGAGCACTAGGAAGCCAAGAGGTCAACCACCCCTCGTTCTGTACTGCTGCAGCTCATTTCGCTTGACAGACATTACAGGGTATACTCTTACTCCTCCTGAAAGCCAAGAGCACCTGATACATGAGCAGGGTATGTCTGACAACTCAACACCAGAAACTGCCGAAGCCCATGTTAACCAGTATTGATGAGGCGCTGAATCCAAGCCTTTTCCGAGCAGAAATCCGTGCAGAGAAGGATTCCTTCCTCCAGGCTAAAGATGTGTGTGTTCAACATCACTGCTCTGCAAGAAGTAAATGAAATGGGAACTGCAGAATTAGGGCCTCTCTGTATCTCATGGCTGTACTCCGAGAGTAACACATCCCACAGGGCAGCCAAAGGCGAAAAGAGGACCAGATCTGACACCGGCTGTTTGGTAGCCTGTGGCACAACACTACACCAAGCCCTGCAATACAGAAAGCATGACCTTTCTGGACAGTGACAGCTTAGGAAATGGGATGTCCAGGAGTGTTACAGCAGAGCCCTTATCCCCCATCTCAGCACAACACATTGTTTTCAGTCTTGTGTTCTACACTTGCAAAAGCAGCTATAAAGGTTATCATCAAAGCAAATAATTTACGCACATCAAAACGCTTATGCTTCATAGATGTAAACAGGTTGAGCAACTTTAAATCAATACTAGCTACTATGAATGGAGAAGAAAAATAACCTGCATGCATGCAGTCCGAACTCTAGAAATCTAACACACTGAACTCTTTTGAAGTCATGACCATTTATTCAAGTGCCTGCATTTGCTCCTCTCATGAAGATTACCTGCACAAACTGGATGTATATTTTCCAAAACAACTCTGTCTTACCAGGATTTGTGAACACCTACATTCAGATAAATACTCAGAATGGCATGAACCATTTTCACTACATTTCAGTTTCAGATGCACACGCATAGCTTTTCACTGATAAATACACGTACGGTGCTAGCACTACAAATATCAAAATGAATTCCTGATATTCTCATGACATGATTTTTTTTCACCCTTTATTAGGAGGCCAGGGAAATAAGCTTTGAAGACATCAGTCCTTTTAAGTTAATTTGTTAGAAACCAGCTAGCTGTTCAACCAGAACATATGCACAGGTATAGAAGAAGTGTTTGAGTAATCTGTTTGCGTAAGCACATAAGACATTGGAATCACAAAACTGTTTTTTAGAGATGCATTAGCATCACACTCTCCTGAAGGTGAAAGGCAAAATCAGACTAAACCACAAAATAGTCTATTATACAACACGCCCAGCTTCAACTGTGCTAAGATCCAGTAAATACACAGCAAATAAGTTAAAAGGGCGTTTTAAAAACTTCTTCATAAGCTCAAATATGGTTTTATCATCCAAAAAAAAATATAGCTGCCAAGGGTGGCGTGACTCAAAAGGCATTTTCAAGGACCTAATCTACAGAGAGCTTGCCAAGATCTGGATAAAGATGGCTGGCAGAAGACAAGAACCACTTTAGCAACATTTAGAAAACAACAGTTTTCTAATTTTACTGCATCTTCAGTCTTATTTCCTCTGGGCAAACACTATTAAAGTGACTGCAAGCATTCAGGCCTCTACCATACCTAATAGTGGGCAAACACTAACTTTAAGTACCATAGCACAAAGCTGTTAAGCTGCACAGGTCTGAATTACAGCCTTGAGAAAATTCATTGGCATATGGTACTCAACAAAGAAGGAAGCACTGAAGTGTCTTCGCTCGAGATGAAAATTATTTCTAATTAAAAAGTAAGATCACGGTGAAGTGTCTGCTTCTTCAGTTCCAAATTTCTATATGCCACCGTGAAGAGCCTAAGCAAAGGCACCAGCCCCCAAACAGGCTAACGACAGCAACGACATGTTTCCAGAAGCAAAGGTATTAAGCTCCCTCTGGATATGATCCTATTCCTGTTTGAGTCGATGGGAGATGTTTCATTGGTTTTCAGGGCAGAAACATGAGCTATAAATGACTCATCACTCTGAAGGTTGCCATGTGGTTGAGATTATCCTGCCTCCAGATCTGAAAGTGAATCTCAAACAATACATGACCTTTTTTACCCCACCTGTTAGTTGCTTTGTTTTGATACAGCTTAAAAACTTAAAAAATTTCTCTGTGCACTACGGATTAAAAAGGCTTCATAGTGCAGTCTCCTCTTCCACTGGACTGCAAGGACTGCCCACTCACAATGGCCAAAAGCCTGTTTCTATTCCAGTTAAGGATCAAGCTAAGTTTTGTCAAAATAAGTCGTCAGGTGGAGCACTCATCTTTAGAGACAAGAAGCAAACTATCTGCACAGAGGGAGCAAATGCATGACTCTTCCATCCCACATCAGCACTGTCTGTCTCTCTTTCCCACTCATCTTTAGAAACCAGTACCTCTGTTCTGACACTTCAGATACAAGAAACCTCTTGAAGGAATTAAGCCTGAATGGAAAACCCCAGAAGATAACAGAGACAACAGAAGAGCAAAGCCTGACCAGACTTAAGTTTCATCAGTGACAAACCTGAAGATGGGTCTTGTCAGAGGACTCAACCATATAGGCATTTTGTCAGCTTTTTCACTGACAAAGAGGAAATCTTAGTGCTAAACAAAGAATATATGCAGGACATACCATAGTCTCTTCTTTCCATTTATCTATCTGCAGGTAGTTTGTTTCTTGAATTGTGCATTTGAGTACACAACTCATTTTGCTTTCTGCTAAGGGTTATCCAGTGTGAAGAGTTATTCCAGGATCACTGGAAATTTCAAGAATCCTCTTCTCCAAGGAGAGAGGCCCTGAGCACCCTCTGGGTGCGCACAGACCACTAGAGAGGCAGGGAACCCAGAAAGTTGCAGTACGCTCCTCCTCTCCACTCCAAAACAAGTTTCCAAACTGATAAATTCAAGTGTTGGGAGAGATTTCTCAGAGCAGAAGGGACAGCAGGTAAAAGTGTCCAAGCTTCAGGTATTGCCAAAATTGAGACATATATTTTACTGATCGAAAAACCAAAAATCCCAGTGCAAACTTGTACTCTGAAACAGGAGGGAAATGGGAAGGTTTCAGTTTTTCTGTAATGCAACCTGGTTTTGATAATCCTTCAGAGCAACCAGATGCCTAGAACAAAAGCAGGGCAAGTTGCTGCAAGTTGGCTTCTTCATCAAGAGCTACATGGTCCTACTTCCACTCTATACCATGATGAGCACTGTCCTAGGACGCAAACCTTTGACAGCACTTCTGACAGAGCACGGAGAACATGCCATAAGGAAACCCATCCATTTCAATCAGGAATTGGGACCTACAACTTCAATCCCCCAAAACCATAATCTAATGCCACCTTAAGCATTTCTCATGGAGCCTTCTAGCACACCAATATAATGAGATTCTAAGTGAGTCAGAATATTAGAAAGAACCTGAGATGCTTTGCAAATAAATGCACTGCTGCTCAGAAAGCAGAAAAAAAGCCTCAAGTGTTGTCTCAAGAAAAATTGGGCCTAACGATCCCTGCTGTCCCTCTACATGCATCGCTGCCCTTGCACTGTGGAGTCAAGTCTTCTCTCACCTGAGCTTAGGAAGTCTCCCTTGTCTCATTAAGATCACTGTGCTCCCACAAAGGCTCAGCTCTGCCCATCTTAAAAACGGTTCTCTAGCCAAAATCTGCAGAGCAATGAGGTTGTACGTCCCTTGCAGTGCACAGCCTGAACCAGGAGACAACCCAAGCCCTGTTTTCCTGCAGAAGCGATCGGCAAGCCACCCAGCAGTGCAGCCAGCAGCTGCTGGCCCTGGATGCAAACAACAGCAACACCCAAACACCTTCAGATGTTCCCACCACACTGGGAACCAACAGCCAGTGTTAATAGCTGTAACACTGCTCCTTCCCTGGAAACTTGTTGAGCATGGAAGTTGATGAACAACCAGTAGAAGGATATTAATACTGGCCTGCAAACAGCATCTGCAGCTCCTAGTGCCCAGCTCAGTGGAAGGGTAGGTGACTAAGCATGGATTTAGGAGGTTAAGATGAGGCACCCAGCCTCTGCTACAAGCTCTGACTCAGCTGTTCAGACATACTTCTTGCAGCCAGTCTGCAGGGTATTTACAAGGAAACATCACATACCACTAAGCTATCATGGAGGAACTCTGGGAAGAAGGGCCCTGCATCAATTCCTGAGACAGCACCAGTCAGCAAATTAACATGGGTTGCATCATAAAAGTATGACTACTTAAGCTATTAGTCATGGCTGGCAAACTAGGAGACTTACAGCTATCAGGTGACTATGGTGCAAAATTCAACATAAAGAAATAGGGTAACAAGGACTCATTCCCTCAAGAGAAAGGGGCAGCAATGTATCCAGGTTTGCAGGTGGAGTTTCCACCCACGCAAGCCGCCTGCATTGCGAGATGTCCCAGCAGCTTCAACTGGCCTCTGTAGAAGGTCTGGCTGAAGTGAAGTGAAGCACTAACTGACCAAGGAAGGGTTCAGGCTAGAAACCAACAAGTCTGGCTTTAATATACACAAAACACAAGACCGTTGGGTCAAGGTTATGAGTGGAGAAGGGAGTAGTAAATCCTTACAGTTAGTGATTTGAGTAAGCAAATGAATCAGAGACAGCCCTGAATAGTCTTTCAGAGGAGATACCACCAGCTGACTGGATAATAAAAGCTGAGGTACGGGATACACCAGCAAAACCCAGAAATACAGGTGCTGCAGGTCCCAGACCTGAGCTCCCTCTAACACCAGGTTCTACTCTGCTCCCAGGTGCCAGGGGGGTTATTTGCTGGGGCAAGCAATAAAAGGGTTGGGGAAGGCAGCACACAACACCCCAAATTTGCAGAGCTCCAACAGCATTTTTTACTTTGGCATCAGCACTATGCAAGCAGGATGATGCTGCCTCTCGAGTTGAGTCAGCTGCAGGCACTGGCATGGCATTTACTCAGAGTTTGTAACTCCTGCCAAAGCTCGGCTAACTGCTTTGAACCAGCTCAAGTATCGTAGTACCTACTGCACTTTTTACCCATAAAATAAGTCTCTCACTGTGCATTCAGTATGATGATGCTTTACCCGGAGCACTGAAAGCCAGCTCACAGTTTGCAAGGGAGCAGCCGGTGGAAGCTCAGAACAGCACACTGAAGACAGGGTTAAACCTGTTTGTTAAACTGGTACCAGTGATGAATTTCATCTCTCCCAAAATGCCTATCTATCTGCTATGAGTTCCTCTCCATGCAAAATTGGCCAAGTGTAATACAATAAAAATATGAAATGTTTTTCCTACCCTGTTTTCCTAAAGTAAGCTTTTGATACAAGCATTAGGGCGGTTGTTGTGTCTTGTATCTTGATTTTAAAATAGTTCCTGGCTAAAGCCAGCTGAGGCACTCAAGCTCCAGGGCAACACAGCAACATTAACATTACTCTTGTGTCAGATAACTGGTGATATTTGTTATTATAGCAGGACAGACCCTTTATTTAAAAGCAGAAAATACCTTCTCTAGTACTACCCTCTTTGGAAGTAAGGGAAGGAAAACATTCTCTCTAAAAATAGAGTTAAGTCAAAGCCAAGGACTACAGCAGAGAAGAGGAGCAAGAAAAGTGAGGCAAAGGCAGGCTTCTACGTGGGGACAATTTTTCTGGGAGAAGGAGATCCGTACATACTTTATGCAGCCACAGGGGAATGTTTTCTAAGTTGTTCTGGGATGGTTGCTTCTGCTGCACAGCTGCCCAGCAGTAGGAGTCCACGTAAGCAGCTTGTCGCCAGGAGAAGGAGCTGGGTGCAAAACAGCTTATCTGAGCACCTGGGAAAACAAAGCAAAAGTTATCACGTCCTCAGAAGATTAAAAAAAAAAGAAATCAAGCTTTGGAAGAAAAGCTCACACTTAGGATTTCGTGATATCCAAAGCTATTAGGTTAGGCGATAGAACAAAACACAGCAGCTCTGCAGGGAGGAGTCACTGAATTCCCACTGCGCTCAAAGGGTTAAACTCTCACAGGGACTCTCTGATGTCTCCTAAGGGTTGCAACAGTATATTAGAAGCACCCGTCTTTTAGGCCTATTTTCTTAAGTTTTGGGGGGAACATGACCTCTAAGACCTGTCTCTCGCACTTGACTCAGGTTGGCCAAAGGGGAACCAGCAGATAAAAAGTGTGATCAGATAAGGCTGGTTTCCCAAGGAAACAGCTGCCATCACGGACCATCATGCTGCCGTGTTTCCCAAATGCACAACCTACCGCTTACATGTTTATTGAAACAAGACCTCAAACACCACTCCCGCAGCCCAGCAGTCCTTGCAGTGATGAAAGGGCAAGTTTGGCCCAGGGTGCTGCCACTTCGTCTGCCTCTGAGACTGTGCCTGAGTTTTGAGGGGTTCAAAATATGCATGAGAAAACAAGGATTTCCTCATGTAGCTTCTGGCAGAGCAATCATGGCCTCCAGACACCTCCAAAGGGCGCCAGAGCCCTCCTCACCAGTGCAGTGGCGTGACGTGCCCAGGCTCAGGCGTACCACCCTCATCTTCGCTCACTCCCAGCACCTCTCCAGCTGCTCGGGAGCTTCAATTAAAGATCAGGGCACTAATTGACAGCAAGAGCAGCTATTTAGTCAGCCTCAGCCTTAGGGTCAAATTCTCCTCTGACCAGCTACAGGCACCAGTTGAGTCTTACCGCAGCATACCTCAATGAGGAAGAGTGGTTTTTGGATGTGGAGTATCAGTGGTAATTTGGATGAGAGCTAGTAAAACAGCATGAGGAGTTTTGATTTTCTTTCTGAAGCTTTGGTAGTGAAAGCAAAAAACCCCACACGTTTCCAGCAGGCTCTAAATGTTGAAACAGGATAGCTGTTTCACCAAATGATTACACAAAATAGAGATGGCTCTTCCATGAACATCCCTCTTCCAAGAACAACCTCCAACGCCTCCTCCAACACAACACTAATATCAAAAGAGCAAGAGGGGGGAAATATTGCTACTTTTTTTTTCTTAATATATTAATCAAAATCAGTGCTAATGGCATCACTGTGTGCTTTATAGGGAAAAAGTATTTTGTATAAGATTGTATCATTCATGCCTTTTTGCAGGTTTAGCTTTTAGAGAATAAGAACTTCTTTTGTAACAGGAGCCGACTGCATTTGCCTTGTAACTTGTATAGCCTTTTTACAACGTAGCGTAGTCAAGGAGCATTATGAATAAAAGCCTTTCCTTATGAGTCACTATTATAATTATTTCTAAGGCCGTAGTAGCATAAGGGCATGGTTTGACCTGTCACAAGCCTCCCCTATAGAAAACAAATTACTGTTTATCAGACCAGAGCTCATGTGATTTAGCAAAGTTGGCACCAGACAAGCACTTGCACTCTCCCAAAGCTTCGGGAGTTTCTGCCTTCCAGAGAATTTCCATTAGCTGTGGAAGCTCAAGAAATAATACACTGCGGAAAAAGAAAAAAAAAAGAAAAAAGAAAAAAAAAGAAAAGAAAAGAAAAGAAAAGAAAAGAAAAGAAAAGAAAAGAAAAGAAAAGAAAAGAAAAGAAAAGAAAAGAAAAGAAAAGAAAAGAA
>WAAD01042654.1:55405-159141 GCA_013389945.1 Fregata magnificens
GGTGTGCGCGGGGCCTCCCCCCCGGGACGGTGGGGGAGAGCTGGAGGCGGGATCGTGCAGCCCCCCCCCGCCGGGAGCAGGGGGTCCGGGCCGTGCCGGGCGCCTCGGGGTGTCCCCGAGGAGGGAGACTTCTTGTATTGCAGTTTGCGCCCATCGCCTCTGTTCCGCTCGCTGGGCACCGCTGAGAAGAGCCTGGCTCCGTCTGCACTACACCCCCATCAGGTGTTTGCACACATGGATAAAATCCCCCCGAGTCATCTCCTCTCCAGGCTGAACAGCCCCAGCTCTCTCCCCGCCACCTCGTCTGGCAGATGCTCCAAGCCTTTAATCTACCTAGCACCATGTTCTGTGGCACTTCAAAGTGTTTGGCTGCCACATCTCAAGTCACTTTTTGTGGGAGTCAGTGAGGTGCCTTCACCTTTAACAACCCTTAATTCATTTTCCCCCTTACATTTTTCCAGTTGCTTTCTGGACCTCTGTAAGCTCGGAGCATCCTCAGCCCCCTCAGACCAGGAGTTACAGAGGTGACTGTCCACCCCGCAAAGAGCCACCTCCTGTGCTGTGCTTTGCATGTAGCACCCCCCTAGCTCATAGTGCTTCTGCCAAAAGGGACAAATTGTTCCCTTCTCCACTCAACTCTCCCTTTATTAAACCTCTATCCTATCTGCTTTCAACTGTCCTTTCTATTTTTCCAAGCCCCAATCCAAGGAAATCCTCATATGGAAACTGTTCTACAACACTGATTCCCTTTCTTGTTCTTTCTGTGCTGTTCTTGTGTTGTGTCCTCTCCTGGATGGGGCTGTGGCATGTGATTCACACTGCATTCAAGATGCAGGTGCCCCAGACATTTATGTAATGGTACTAAGTTGTTTTCTGGTTTGCTCTGTTCTTAATTCCTACTGATTCGTAATATTTGGTTGCCTTTCTGCCCACTAAAGAGCACTTGAGCTAACCTTGTCATTAAACTATTACAAATAAGATCCCATTTCTGGGTTGCTTAGACAGTATAATGCACAGAGGGCTAGGATTGCTTTTTTTCCACAAGTACTACTGTAAATATATCAGTACTAAATTTTATCTTTTTATCACTGATTTTTTGTGCTATACGTACTTATGATTGTCACTCAACTTGGTCACCCTTTTTCACACCACTTACAGAAAATACTGAAGAGCAAGGGTCCTTGCAGCACCCCACGAGTGACTTCCACTGTGAAATCTGGCCACTTATTTCTCTCTTTTGACCGGTTATTTAGCCTCTGTGGACCCTTCCTCTCATCCCATAGTGATTTCATTTCTTGAAGAAGGACTAAGGACTTTCTCAAATGTCTTACGGAAATGTAAGCAGGCTATATTCATCCAGGTCTCTTACCTACATCCTTCAAAACCTCGCTGAGGCACAATTTTCTTTAAGAAAAAAAAAAAAAGTATTAATTCTTCCATGATCTGTTTTGTTCCTTTGGCCACTTTTCTGGGTTTTTTTAGAACGGTTTCTACCAGATGGCGTTGTGTGGATGTCAGAGCTACTTATTCCTCTGGAAAGTTTTGGAAGGTTGATCTTGCATTCGTTACCTTTTGAGCTTTTGGTGCTAGGACAGGTACCAGCTGCTACCCAAGGTTGTAATCCAGATTCTTCATACTTGAGGGCCTGTCACGCTCTCTGGAGAACACACCTATCCTGGTGACTTTTTTGTTTTCTTCCTTTTATTGCTTTGCTTCTCTGTTCCCACTGGTCCCTCAGCCCAACACAGACGCTTTCCTTCAACACAGGTGTCGGGCCACAGCTGGCCACAGGGCTGCGCCAGGCAGGCAATGTTAAATGCAATGCTTTACGCTTTCTGTGATGCTTCACGCTCTCTGTGGCAGGCTGTGTCACCTGGGCAAGCTGTGGTGATGTCCTGAGGCCCCGAGGACCTTTGGAGGCTTCATTCCTGTTTCACAGCTGCCATCCAGCTGAGAAGCGTGCCAGATAAAATGAACTGTGCTGGAAGGTTCATACAAATAACCGGATTTTTATTATTGTTGTAATCACTTTGGCTGGCTAGTTTCTATGGTCAAAATATATTTATGATTCTGTTTCTAAAAAGTCAGATGCATTAGCTACTCTAAAAGGAATGTACCAAATAATTTCCTTTATTAACAGTGTATGATTAGGTTAAAGGCTTTAATTTTGTGTGTATACAAAGAGCAAATGTTCTGCACAGACAGGCAGTGGTTTTGCACAGAACAGGAGACCTGAAATTTAACGTTTACAGAACAGAAAGATGAAAGGGCTTAGAGTATTTGGTTTTGTCAGCTCAAAGGGAAGATTTAGAAGTGTTGATTGCTATGGTGTAACTCCTATTTGGGGTCAGTCCTGCAGTTCTACCTCACGTGTGTGCTCTTAAATGACTGGGGAGAACAAAGAATCAAGAAATAACTGAGAAACATCCAAGAAACTTCAACATATTCGTTAACTGGACATCAATCCAGGACACCATTAAGCTACAATAAGAGTGATAGGCAGTAAAGTTTCCTATATTTGAACATACTTCAAAATACAGAAGTGGAAAAAATAAAGTAAAAAAAACCCCAGCAACTTGAATTTACATTCAAACTCAAATTTGGATAAACACTTTCACAGACATGTTTGTTCTGGAGTTCCTCTGCAAGAGCTGTAGCTGACATGAGCAGGCAAGAGTGAGCACTATCTAATTAAAAATGAGCTATAAACATTCAAGTATCACTAAACATGGCCTGATTCTGCCTGTCTTCCTCGCAAGCACAGAGATCAGCCTCCTGATGGCTTCATTACAGGTAGGGACTGAGGTGCTATTCGGTGCAAAGAAGAGGTACAGAATTAGGACCACAACGAGCAGCAATTACAAAGTCAACTAACTTTCTTGGAGGTTGCTCAGGGCTAGATTTTTAAAGGGGTTAACCAAAGCTGTTAGAAACTAACAGCAGGGGCACTGCTGAACTCCATCAGGTGCTAAAATATATTGGCAGGTCCCTAAATGCCTTTAAAAATCTGTCCCCAATGCAGAGTTTCCTCATTTAACAGGGCAAAAAAAGAATTGCTTAAATGTCGGTGAATTCATTGAGCCAGACTTTGGGAAACCGCAGGGTTTGACACCTGCTCCTTCAGAAGCTGACATGCTTAAAACAGTCCCTGGTGGTATTTATTCCCTAGCGTGAACCCCGTGTTTCTGCACAGAGCGCATGGATGCCATGCTGCCTGCTCCTTACTTCCGTGGATAAATCCTTTGCAGCTGGTGTGGATGCTGAGAGGTGTGCTGCTCTGCTCGTCTGCCAAATTTGATCTTGGGCAAAGCTCATCTGAACTCTGGAGGAGTGGAAAAGGTGATGGGAGGTACGTGGCTCTTGGAGCTGAACCCTACAGCTCACGTTCACTCTTGTGAGCGCTGGCTACAGGGTAGGACTATCAGCATATGTCTTGCTCCAGTTTTATTAGCAGCATGTCATGAAATCCAGTGCAGCTCTGTGAATGATGCTAAAAGCGGGGATTTACGGGGAATCTGTTAGAAGTGCACTTTTGTCATGCAGAGCCATGTAATGGATCCTGCTTCCTTGGCGGGTGATGAGGCAGAAGAAGGTTAATACTGTTGACAGCAGAACAAGTCCTATGAAAAAAAAAGCTGCGAGTATCGGGCTGGCTTCTCCAGGACTCAAAGTTTTTCCAAAAAAATTGACCCCTTTGCTGTCATAATCTGTTAAAAGAGAAGTAGTTTGTGAGAAATCTATGCGTTAATCTGAAGAGTTTTAAATGACATTTTAAGAAATCCTTACCCTTTGCAGTGGTCCTATTTTTTGCAGTAGTTGTATCGTATGCTGCAGTTGTGAGTCCTCCTTCTGAAGGAGCTTTCCGCTCTGTGAGAAGAGAGAGAAACCATAGTTATGTTGAAAACCTTAAACACTTTTTTGTCTTCTGGAAAAGTAGCCTTGATTTCATTTAATTCCTTCTACCTTGTTGATCTGAACAGAAATCATTATTAGGTCAGCACAGCTGTTGCTCTGGGCAGCTCCTTGGGTCATGTTCCCCCTCTCTTCAGGCATCTTTATTCCTTCACTACTTACTGTAGTGATAGGACGAGGGGTAACAGTTTTAAACTGAAAGAGGGTAGATTTAGATGGGACATAAGGAAGAAATTTTTTATGATGAGGGTGGTGAGGCACTGGCACAGGTTGTTCAGAGCAGTTGTGGATGCCCCATCACTGGAAGTGTTCAAGGCCAGGTTGGACGGGGCTCTGAGCAACCTGATCTAGTGGAAGATGTCCCTGGCCATGGCAGGGGTGTTGGACTAGATGATCTTTAAAGGTCCCTTCCAACCCAAACCATTCCATGATTCTATGATTCAGTTCTGCATTTAGTTGTTCATTTGAAGTTTCACAGCCCGAAAGAATATGGGTTATAAAATAAATTCACCTTGTCCAAGGAAGAAGCATTTTGGCTATGTTTGGCATTACATTTGTCATTCTGCTGCTACAGGGTTACAGGTACATGGTGTGCCTGCTGGTGCTATTGCAGCTCCTGCGGAGGAGTGTAGCAAGCACAGCGGGGACCCAGGCAGGAGATGCTGGACCCAGATATTAAGTGAAATTATTTGATGTGAGGAGGCTCACAAAGCACTTCTGACTTTACTCACAAGTGGTGGAGGGGACCAGCACCACTCAAAAAGTTTACCAACTTTTCTTAGTCAAAAGATCACCTATTTGTTGGACAGGATGAACAATCATTTTCTGGAACATCTTGTATCTATCTCAGCTGGTCTCTGCCTGTGCAGGAAGGAGCTCGAATAGCCCCGTGAGCTGGCAGTGATTGCAGGGAGGAACAGCACCGTGCCAGTCTGCAGACCCTCCCGCACATCACATGGCAGCAAGGCTAAAAAATAGCTTTGCAATTGTTTTCTGCACCAGCTGCGGGTGACTAATGGCTGCCACTGTCTTAGAGGGGCCCAACTGTTTTTAAGTTGCAGAGTGCAGCAAAGATTTCTGTTCTTGCCATGTTATTAGGGGTGTTTGTCCTGTCCCTAGATGATGCTAACTGGCCATGGCAGTAATTTACAGGTGCTTCCCACCAGTGTGCAGGCTGCAGCATTGATGTTAGCTCTGTTCCTTTCCTCCCTGCCTTCCATCCAATCTGCTGTGATACCACCTCCGAGTTCTAGGACATGTTTCTGGTACTGCACCTGATTTATTGATGGTGTACGTCGTCTCCATGCCAGCGTGGATGTGATCGGCTACGTGGCAGTGCAGAAGCCACGTTCCAGGGTTTTCTGCTACAAGTTCAACTGTCTGGAAAGTCCCAGGAAAAAGGTCATACACGTCTCCTCTGTGGTCCTTATCTGTCTGTGGCAAGGTAAAACCAGCGTCGTAAGAGTCTTGCCTCAAAGACCCCCCATGGGCACTTAGACTTTCAGGTCCTCAAGGCAGATCAAACATTCCTTGTTATATGTTTCCAGCATGCCTCATCCAGGGAAACTGAGGTCTGTGTACACCCCTCATTTAATCAATTGGACATCCCTCATCTAATCAATTAATTAATTAACAACAGGACACCCCTCCTGAGGACTTCAAGTGCTGGTTGAGCACAGGCGTTTCTCTGAAAGACAGATTTTACAGATAGTCCTACCAGTGTCAAGCTATTACAACAGAAAACCGTACTGTAAGCAGGCATAACTGTCTCTGATTTCCTCCCTGTATCTTCCCTTATAACCATAGGTAAATATACATTTTCACCCACCCAATCATGTGCTCTAATAGTGGCATTTATTCACGTTTCATAACAGGTTCAGAGTGGCAGAAGCTTTGCAAGGATCGCATTCATTTTGTATTTCCTTCACATGCAAAACTCCCACTGACCTCAGCATCAGCCCAGGGCTCCGTGCCCAAGCTGCAAAACCAGGCTAGAACACGGACTTTTTTGCAGAAATTTCCCATCACACTATAAAGGTTTTGCTTTGATTAATTTTACCAACCTTAAAGATGAAGGTCTGTGCGTGGAAGTGAACTGTATGTATATCCACTTCATTGCCCATTCCTATCAAATACCAGTTTGTCCTATCACCTTCATTCATTGTTAGACCCAGGAGACTGTTATAAATCTTCCCATTGATTGCTGGAAGAATGACAAAATAGGACTGATTAATAACTGGCCGTGGTACAGGTGATGATAACCTCCACTTCAGGCACCTTTTGCACCTTCTCTCTGGGGAGACCAGGTGCCCAGGCAGAGAGGGGACAGGCACCGGTGGCCTGGGCAAGGGCTCTCCATAGTGACCACTGCCATTGCAGGGAGACAGTCACATTTTTGTTTCAGTTTCCAAATCATCTAACTGGACATCAGCAACCATTTTTCTGTCTTGAAAAGCATCAGGTAGGTTTTTTACTGCTTGAGGTCAAACTCCTGAACAAACAGGATTTATGCTGAGGAACTACATGGAAAAAGAGGGAATAGAGTTGTTGCCTAAAATAAGCTCCATCTGTAGGAAGAGAAGTTTGCTTTGCCAGGGCTGTTCCTGCCCCCGTCCAGTCTGTTCTACCTGGCTCCTGGCTGCTACTACAGCCACAATTTTAAAATGTCATCCTTACACTAAGGATACACTACTAAACAAGCCCACAAGGAATGCAGCTCCCAAATGACAAAGGAAGTCTGGCAGGGCAGCCTCTTCCCATGAGTATAAGATTAAACTATCTTGTTAGAAAAGTATGTTGGCTGGGCCTCATGAAATCTTTTTGTTTCCAGAGTTGCAGCTTGTCACATGGCTGGGTAATTGCAGGCTAAGTCCAATGTCTTCCTAAAAGGGCTGTGAAAAATAAACCTCTGTCCTCTTCGCTGCTGCCACTGACTCCTACATACCATGCATGCTGTTGCCTTCTACAAAGTTCTCAGTGGAATTAAAATCACCAGGATTCTTATGAAGGTATGTTTCAATATTTTCTTTCAAATACCAGGATTCATTTTCATCGAACACCATAAACAGAAGGGTAAATTCACGATCAATGTCTTTTCTTAGACCTCTTTCATCTAGAGTTCCTTTTCTGCAGACTACGAGAGGCCCAATCAGACCGCTGTACGTGTCCTGAAATAAAATAAATATAGGCATTACAAATTTTCTAGTTCATTCAGTTATGAAATAGATACAGATTAACTACAGATTAAATAAAGATCAAATTCCATTTTTCTATCAGATGAGAAAAAATCATAACTCTGTCTGATTAGAGATATCTTTCTCTACATGTCCCTGTGTTAATGTACCAAAAAAATGTTTTGCCTTCACCGAAAATCCCTTCAACTATTCTTTAAGGAGGGAATCCCATTACCATGGTGTATCCCTGGGCATTTCAGTAGATCAAATTACTCAGGCATGTGCAACTGTTATCAAAGACGACAAAGCATCTAGCTCTATAAATCATTCCTCTAGCCTGTGGTCCTCACATAAATGAGAAGCAGGATCCTTTCAGAAAGATTATGCAAGGCAGGATGCTTTATCCGGATCAATGTAATCTTTAATGACCATTTCTTGGTTACCTTTACAAAATTCACTGTTGAATAATAAACCCAAGTGATACAGTTAGGATCTGTTTTACCAGGGCCAGATCGTTCTGGGACGTTCCACCTGTAGGTGTTTATTTCCCCTGAAACAGAGAGAACAGTTTTACCAAGAGCAGCTGGGTATTAGAGGCTTTGAATAGTATGTAACCGAGATCTGCTACCCTCCTCATCAAAAAATGGGTATCAAAACTATTTGTGTAAGCATGCAGCAATGGGATGTGGACATGGTTCTGCCTTCCAGGAGGTCAGTGAGGTTCCAGTGGTGTAAATGAAGGCAGATAGCCCCCAGAAAAGGACGTCTGCAAATGATGCTGGCAACAGTGGCATCCCCCAGAGGGAAGTTTGGAGATACGACTTTTCATCTTTCTCTGTGGGCAAAACTTGTAGCAGATCAATGATCTTGGATGCCAGTGCTTGAGGTTAGTTGAAGGTGTAAGGAGCCAAGCTCCAAAATATATTTCCTCGATTTTCTGAGTTCAGAAGGGCACAGAGATGTGGCAGTTGCCCCTGGGATTTTGCAGACGGTGCTGCAGCAGTGTATCAGCTCTGGGCTGGGAGAGGAGAGGTGAGTACGTACTGACCTGCTGACTGGGAGTAACAAGGGAGTCTTTCCCTCTTCCAGCTAAGCCCCCTCTCCTCAGCAGTTACTGGAGAACCCCTGTCCCTTCCTGAAAGCCATCACCTCTGCCACGTCCTCCCTGAGCAGAGATTCCCTGACCTCTGATTTGATTTTAAAAAAAAACCCCAATCTGATGGGGAAATTATCTATTTGGGTGAGGATCAGTTCTCTACACTGAACACAAACACACTTATGTTCAGATGAACTGCCTGTGCTGTGTTTCCCTGCTTTGTTTTTTTGCTGGTACTGCAGGGAAGGGTAGGAGACCAAGATAGTGTCAACATCTTGCCCTTTTAAGTGGTGGAGAAATGTTGAACCAGTCAGTCTCTGGCCCAAAAGTCTTCCAGGGTGACAAAAGCCTGGAACAGCTGGGGACATGCTATGAGTCAGGAGAAACCAAGGAAATCAGAAAACTCTTGGCCATAGTCTTAGTACAGCCACAACCCAACAGCTGCCAACAGCTGTGAGCATCAGGGCAAAGGAGAGTTTTCAAGCTTAAATGGTTGTGAAGTGACTGAGCCTAGTTTTGTGTCACTGAACCACTACACCGTTTTGATGGATCATGCAATAGTGGGTTTTATTGTATGGCAATAACTACAAAAAAAGAAATGGTGACTCTCAGATATCACATTATATGAGATGAGTCTTACGTAAATGTTGCAATATCATTTAATCTTACAGGAGGATCATCTTCTGTTCATTACAGCATGGGTTTATGCACTTCAGCAGAGAGCAGAAAGGCATTCGAGACACAACACTACACTAATATGACAGAAAGCATTGACAAGAAACCCATCAATCTCAGAGGCATTCGTGCCTTGGAGACATACACCAGGGAAGAGTTTGTCATCCACCTTTATCTAACCTAGATGTCATCACCCCATTTTAGAGGGGTTGATGCGAGAAGACAGCCTGGCCATGGTCCTTCACCACTTCCTTGCTTTTTACTCCTCACTTCAAGAGGTTTGGAGGCTGTAGTTGGAAAAATCTCCACTCTACTTAAAACCTGAGACACTTCAGATGGCATCAAAGACCCATCTTTGAAGTGCAAATGAAGCATAACCCCTGAAAAGACTGATAAACAAGAGGAGAATGGATGTTTTCTCCCTCTTTGCTGCTGGGTAAATGGAGGAATGGAGAGGGAGAGGACAAAGCTGTGTCAGCTGAGAGCTGCTATGGATCTCTCCCTGCACTTCTTTACCATGCCACCCACAGTCTCTTTAGGAGCTGGCAGTGCTCTCGGGAGCACAATTTAGCAGGACATAAATCTGTCTGATGACTGGTTCAGGACCTAGTAGAACTAGGTGGGCTCTGAGGAGCTTGGGGTGAGCAGTCCAGCCTGGCCTAGGAAGACAGCCAAGCGAGGATTTTGAGATGATGGTGGTGGGGCCTGAAGTGCCCAGGAATTATTCTTGTTTTGAGGGACTTGTTTTCCGTGTTAACTGCTGCTTCCAAACTCCCAAGGCAAAGTCTGTCTTTACGTCTTGCTGAAGAGTCCTTTCCTTTGGCTTACTGTCAAACGCAGACACCTTCCCTCATCTAACTCACCCCAAGCCTGCTCCCATGTGGACACAGGAGACATGACAGTAGTGTTCCCAGTTACACCTCAACTGTCAACAAAACACCATCAACAACATCATGGAGCAAATAACAAAACAAGGGAATCATATAAATCAGCTTTTTTTTTTTTCATATATTAACCACAGGTTCATCAAACTCCAGCAATGCAGAAGCTGGCTCACATTTGGCCATGAATTTGTGTGTGATTGTACCATATCGATACAGCTACCTACAGGAAAGAGATTTCAGCTTCCAGAGTGGTTTAGTACATCAGAATTTCTTTTCATTTAGTTTCACACTGAAGCTCACAAATACTGTGAAAAAAATTGCATGGGTGATGGAAAGAAAAGGTATGTACATTTTGGATTGACTATAACACCTGGTTTTGAGTTTGGCTTCCTACTAGAATATAAAACCCAAGATAGAAATTGAAGTACAAAATTTTTAACAGGTATTTTTCTATATGAAAAATTTCAATGCTGTGAGAACTATTTTCCACTATTTTCCTCACTAGAAACTAAGGCATTTTGGTACACTTCTTCAAAGACTTTTAAATCACATGACAGTGACATTTTGTATGTTATGCATCAGCTCTGAATGCAAATGCCGATTCTGTGTACATTAAGAAAGAGGCAGAGTTAACATTGCCAGCTGCAACTCTACCACTGAATTTCTCAGTTTTTAAAATGCTGTTAGAGTGTCAATCTGGACCAAATGCAGCTCTGGCTTATACTTCTCTTGCCATGATTATGGGCCTACTTCTGCCTTTTTTGGAGGTTGTCCAGTGATATTACATTCCTGTTTCTATCCCTGATAGAACAAAGGTTCATCCTCTGCCCAGACACGCTCACTTGATCAAGAACCTACATGTATGACAACACAGAATTGTATCTGAATAAACACTGAGTGTATTACATCTGGAACAACATACAGGTATGTGTTAGCTTGAAAGAGGGATTAGCATTCATGTATTAAAATGCTTTTCTATATGGCCTTTGTAGCTCATATTAAAAAAAAAAAAAACATCCTTACCGGGGAGGGTAATTGGCGTCTCAGGTTGTTCTTCACAACCCACTTCTTCTATACCATGTGCGCTTACCGAATAAGGCCTGTTGGCTTTGTTCTTAAATACGATCAGAACAGAGTCACCAACCTCAGCATGGAGTAATGGCCCTAAATTAAAACAGGAGATGCTGGTGATTAATGCTGCTTTTCTGAATTTTAACTGACTTTCAATAGCTTGGCCTAGGAAAGGGGCCATGGTCTTTCTCAAAATCCTCAGGCTTTTCTGTTCTTTCAGTGAAGCCATCAAAACTGGTCTGTTATGTCAGCTGATGAGAAGCTCCATATATATAAATAATCTTTTTTCAGTCAACGAGAAGAACTGTTCACTCTGGAAACAGGTCTTTGGACAGCTTGTTTTTAGGAAAACTTTTGTGGATCGTTTTTGTATCTCTCAAAATTTTATTTCTTAAACTGGTAATGGCTTTTTTTTTAACTATTTTTTTAGTTTTGCACTGCAAAAAAGGAAATTCCTAGAGAGTGTTGACTACTTTATGACCAGTTGTTGCCCACTTCTCATCCCGTAAAAAACATGAGCTGATGGTTATTTTGTGACACGCACAACATTTTGTCTTTTACCCAATTTCAGATACAAATCCAGCCCCTTAATATTGACTTAATCTACCTACAAGAGCCTCCACCATGTTACAGGCGCTGATGTTAAGGTGAATCCTGGAATTGCCATTTTTGCATCCTCCCTGTTAGTACTCCTTAAGAAACTCCTTGTTCCATGTTAACAAAGCTGGGAAAACTCTTTGGTTTTGTAAAGCAATCCTCTCACTTATCAGGCTCGGTCTGTGAGCCGTGAGAGCTACTTGCCCAGGATTTCCAAGTGTTCCTCCTCCTCCGTCCTCACTTTGCGCTGCGTGAAGTTGCCGTTTGTGTACTCCCTGTAAACCACCTTCTTGTATTTTGAACCGATCAGATCTTCTGCTTGGCTCAGGAAAACATGCCCGTAGCTGCAAAATAAAAAGACAAAAATTAAAAGCTCTAAACTTTACATATCTGAAGACTAGTAACTGTTGTGTTATTCACAATAGATGTGATAAGAATGTACAGCTTGGTCCAACGTGCTGATTGATGTGAAGCCCTGCATGCTGCAAGAGATTTTAAACAGCAAATAACGACATTGATAATCCTGACTAAATGCACACCCTCTTCAAATAGGTAAAGCTGAGGATATGTTGCACTCACCACAGACTTTTGGGAACACAAATCCTTCACCAGACCTGTCAGAGCAGAGATGAATTTCAAGCTAAGAGTTTGGCCGCTCTCTGCAGCTGCATCCCGTAAAAGATACTGCCTGTCCCTGAAAACCTGAATCCTCTTATCACGATGGCTGCGTTCAGTATTTTGGCTGTTAGTCAGCCACAGGAAGATGATAACCAAAGCCTAACCTTGCAAAAGCAAATGCCATCAGCTGAGATAAGAGGGGGCTGCTTTACCCTGCCTTCCTGCTGCTGTGTACTGTGCAGGGCTGGAGGCTTTCCCAGCATGAAGATAAAGTGAGAAATGTATTTTCCCTTCTGCACCTGGCAGAGGATGCTTTTTTGTGCCCTCCAGGTTTGTGCAGTCACCCACAGTTTGGTGCTGCTCCCGTGGGATCCCAGAGGGCTGACTCGCCAGCAGAGGACACTCACCACCAGCTGCAGAGGAGAGCATTCTCCCTCTTCTGAGAGCAGCTCTGTCTCCTGACAGCTCATCTCCAAGGTGCCCCCGGCAGGGGAGTTGCAAGGTTGGCTCACAACATACTAAATAAAAGTAAAAAATGCCCCAGGAATACTGCTTACTGTAGTAGTATACTGTGTGTGCAACAGCAGCCTTTGACAATACAAATTAATATTTTTTTTAAACATGCTTCATCACCTGTGACTTTTCAGGTATATTTTCTACCGACTCCACCATACTCTTCCTCTTTACAGGGTGCCGTTTCTCAGCCACTTTTCTAAGGTTTATTTTTGAAATATGTTCCTTGCTCCTTTTTGTTTTCACCAGAGTGGTCTCAGAGACCTCCCTATGCAATATGATCTGGAACGCATATCTTCTGCACATGCTTTTTATTCCTTAACACAGTGCAGTGCAGACGTGATTCACTTGCGGCTGTTACTGCATTCTGACTTTTCCAGGGGAGCCAGGGGCTACCGCGCTGCAGCGAAGCAGGCTCAGCACCTCCCTAATGCATCTGCGGTGCTTGCAGGGGCTCATGTCTGGGACAGGTACCTGAGTTTCTTCTCTATGAAAACCAGAGCACTGGGATGGGGAGACTGGGGAGAGTGAGGAAGGGAGAGGAGGGGGTTGGGGAGCATCATTGTGGGACTGAGCCAGGGCTGGAACACACATATGGATTTAGGGACTTGGAAGCCTTCTTGGGTCGAACAGCATTACAAGACACTCTGAGATTAAAACATTTGAAAATGCTGCCTATGAACTAGTCTAGTCTGAGAGGTTGTCACTTTATAAATACGTTTTCTCTTATTTTGTTCAGTGCCTCCTAAAAAGTACGAGGCTGGCTTCATGAAAGCATGCTTCAAAGTTCCCCCTCCACTATGAGAGTGCCCCATGCCCACAAGCGTTTTTTGCTTTGGGTACCTTTCCTCGTTGCTGCTGATGTTATAAATCTTCGGTGCCGAGCTCTTATTTGAGGCATAGTCCCACTCCACCTCCTCCGCAGCAATGTAGTAGAGCCTCATGGCTCCGCGCTGCTGCTGAGCTTGGGTGGTATTACGGCAGCTGCTGACCTCGTAAAGATGTTTCATCCCACCGACAAAGTGATCAAAAGTCCTGCAAACCACTTTGAATGTGCCTGGAAAGGAAAGCACATGAGATTTAGGCAATTTAAAAAACTTTTAAAAACAGCTTGGCAAATTAGGTCCTGTGTGTTGTACATCTCTGATCTGTCCTGAAACAAACCTAATCCATGATGCTGTATGGAAGGCCAAACAAGGGGATACTTACATCACACAGAGCTCGCTGGCTTTGAAAATTAAGCGGACTGAAGGAGAAACTAGTTGATAAAATGGATATGCACCAATCATCTCCTTTAGTCACCACATGCTCTATGGTCCCACAGCGTAAGAGGATGGGGATTCAGGCTGATGTTCACACACTCAAGACTAAACATGCACATAAGACACTGCAGGGTTGTGGCCTATAACTCCTACATTACAACAGGTTCTTCAACTAAAAGCGAAATGTGAATGCAGATACAAATGGAGATCCATAAGTCAGCAAGTAACTTTTTGCTCCGTAGGAAACACTAGCCTGCTCTATCTTCGCTCAAAAATCTCTGTAAATTACTTCTAACTGTTTGGGTTGGATTAGCTTAGCCAAGGGAACTCTGAAAAGCAATTGATTAGATGTCTGGCAGCAGGAACAAGCTTGCCAGGAAGCTTTCACCAGTGCTCCACATGCTGCGTACTTGCCCATGGGGAGCACAAGAAGACATAGGAGGAGTGTGCATTGCAAACACCAATAAAGGCATAGAGAAACAGGGTGTGTGTTTCAGAGGTGCTGTTTCCTTGTTCCTGAGCACAGAGTTGCTGTGCCAGCCTTGGGTGCATGAGACTGTCCACTGAGCCCCTGCAGTTGTCCAGTGTAACCAGGCTAATGGAGGCCTCTTAGAGACCTTGCAATACAGATACAGAGCCGTTATACAAGAGTGCCTCTAACAAATGGGAAGATGCTGCTTATAACCATTTGTTTGTATGCACCTATATGGTATAAAAATGATTGAGTTTAACTGCAACTTTCTGACCTTTTGCTCTCCCTCCATGAAAGGCCAAACCACCATGGGCGATTTTTTTGGTAGCTCTGATGGTCAAAGGCTGCAGTGACAGTGGGAGCATCTTTTGGCATGTCTGTGGGCAGATTTTAACACTGGTACTCCCCTTCCCATTTACTCAAGCAGAAGCTGACCACAATGTAGTCCTAAAGAAAATCACATGTGTTGGTGATTGTAAAGATCCGATAATCCATTCAATTTCCCTTATTGCCAGTAGAAGGTTAGCTGGCAAAAATTAATAATCTCCTAGAATATATTGTTTAGTGTGAGTCCTGCAGTGCAGTTTCATGACAGATGGTGGAAATGTATGGGATATGCATAGGAAAAGAATCTGCTGTCTTATAGACATCAGCGCCAGAGGTCTAACCTGGCATGTAAACAAAGCCAACAGATATTTCTATCAGGTGCTCCAGCCAAGGATGGCCCTTGGCATAGCCTTGCACAACTCTGACTACTCTGTTGATTTAAACAGAATTGCACCAAGGTAAAGAAAAGTAACGTTGCACTCCTTGTCGTGAAGCTTATCTGGTGACTCCAACAAATAATTCACCCCCTCTGAGTTTGAAGAATATATCACTGGATTATACATGAGAACTAAAAGTATCTTTAATGTATACACTTCTGAAGAAACTCCTAAAGACTAACTGTTATTGAAAAACTATTATTGAGGTCCTAAAAAACCTTAAATGATGATGACTGTCTACATAGCAGTGAATTTTATCTTTGCTAAAAAAGCCTATTTTGAGAGTTATGGAAATTCTGTGAGCATCCCGTTATCTATCTCTCTGCCTGCTCCTCTGCCTATCCCAAGGTCAGCAAAGCCTCTGCTCTTTGGTGCACATACATATTTGATTTATAGCACCTTCCCAGAAAAGTAGCCCAGCCTGAATTCTCAGCTACGCCAGGTCCCCACAGTCTCCACGCTTTCAGGCTCCCTTGTGCAGAGCAGAGCATTTCACCGACTGTTATTTTGGCTGCCTGATTTCTGCATGTGCCACACCACCAAGATAAGTTCATGAACGTACCCACGCGGTCTGGCTGCATCAGCGCTGTCCCCGATAAATGAGGAAACAAGGCCAGCCCGTCCCTCGTTGTCCCTCTCAGGTCAATGGTGTTTCCTTGAAAATGAACCCCATGCATGTCGTAGTGACTGCCCAGCCCGATGAGGTGCCAGGAGACCTTGTCGTCCTTGCACATGGCCAGGCCTGGCAGATTACCAAACAAGTAGCCGTTGACAGCTGGAGGAGAAGGAAAGAGCCCGGTTGGCAGCAGGTCGATGGAAACTCATCACAGAGCCTCCTACCACCTCCCCGGCAAGAGACTCATGACTCAGCAAGTTGCGGCATTAATTAAAGGGCCATTTTGTGAAGCAAAGGTAGCACTGGATGACCCCAAATTAATATCTAAATGCTATTCTAGAAACTCTGAGCTTCTACCTTTTTTTTTAGCCTGTAAAATCTTATAGTAGCCCTTTGCAGTGATGTAGCACTTCTCCTCCGAGCTTTTCAGGGTGCCTCACAGACACCAGTTAGGTGTACAAATTAGGTACCTCCTTTCAGCCTGGAGAATGTATAGCTGGATCATTAAGTCCATGGAGTGGGCCATAAAAAGTTCGAGTTATAAATTCAGTTCTGTTGGAGCCTTTTTATGTGATTTTGACCTTTGATTTCCACTTTTACTTCCAAAATGTATCTCTCTCTTTCACAAGGGTGTTATGAGGCTAAACTCCCTAATCCTCAAATGCCCTCTGTGATCACTGGGTGAAAGATATTATGGCAGAACAAAACTTTAGTATGAGATACCACCTCATAACGGAAGAATAAAATAGATGGGTCTAGAAAGCCCCGAGGTTCTCTAACAATATATATTCTCAGTGTTCTTCAGAAAACTAAAGCAAAGAAAGGTTATGTGATTTGCTCAAGTCTGCCATGTCAGGAATAACTTGAAGGAGGTCCATGCTAAAGTCAGATACTTACATCCAGAAGTGATGTCTTAAAATATTATTGGCCATTCCCTTAGTCTTTGCCTCTCCTCTTCCAGAGGTGGTCACTCCCCAAGTGGGAGCTGGCAGAGCAGAGCAGGTGGACCTTCATTGCCTGTGTCAGTGCCAAGGCCAGCAGTGAAATTTTTAAATCAGCAGTGAACATTGGCCTCTTCTGCAATTGTTGCCTGACTCTGGCATTATGCCTTTTTATAGACCCAAGTGTTGTATCTAAAAGCTACATTCTGTTCCCTGTCTCAAGGTGTAGTTGGTGGGTGGATGCATTCATTGCTAATGTGGCTGAGGTTTCCACATGCACTCCAAGGGCATCAGGAGCTGGCCATAAGCTGACTGACAGCTTTCCACCTCACCCTCCAGTGCACTGCAGTTTTCTATGAATGATGATAAAAGCTGCCAACTCATCTTCCTAATATGATTGAAAAATGGTATCATTAGCAGATATTAGATATTTCATACCATGCATTTTGTTGGATTCCTTGAAATCTGCATCATTTTCATCTACTTTTGAAGGGTCTCCAGTAAATGCTTCGATATTCTTGTTCAGATACCAGCTGTCATTCTCATCAAAGATTGAAAAGAGGAGGTAAAATTCTCTGTCTATTCCTTTCTGTAGCCAAGAAGGAAGCCAAGACATTAAAAAAGAGTCTGTGCAGAATTACCCAAGTAAAAATGATTTTTTTTTAAAAACAAAGCTTTCTTTCCCCAAAAAATTGCAGCTGCCTTCTTACTATGTCCTTGTAGAGACAGGGATTGGCACTCTTCCATCAGCCAGAAGGATAAATAAAGTGTCTATTACTTAATTAGGGTAGAAAGATGCATTCATTGCTAATAAGCGCATGGAAAAGATGGAAAACCTAGGGATGAGCCAGAGTACTGGGGAATGACAGTTTCATCTTCCTAACCATCCCCTTAGGTCAGCTTTTACGCTGAGGAATGACATTTGTTCAATCTCTTAAAACTGAGCTCAGAACTGGGCAAATTGGCCCACATGGGAGCCCCGCCAGTGCACCACCCTGCTGTTAGGGACAAGCAGATGTCCACATTGGGCACCTGTGTCCCGTCGTGATTCAGCGTGTTCTTCCGACAGACCAGCAAAGGCCCCACGAGGCCGGAGTTGGTGTCCTTGACGGCATCAGTGGCTGAGTAGTACAGATAGGTCAGGCACTGGGGGTCACTCTCTGTTGGACCTCCATTTTCAGGCACCTTCCATTTGTATGTGAAGGTTTCGCCTGGCTTAACATGGGCTCCTGGCTTCAGATAGCCTGCAGAGAGAAAATTGAGAAGCACCAAGGTTACAGGAAGGTTTGTCTTCCTGAATACAAGCATTAGCTGGGAGTCAGACATAGCTGCTGATTTCTGTGGACAAGCTCCCCCTTGCAGCCACAGCTCGAGCACCATCCCACAGTCTGGGCACTTACGCCATGGGGACATCTCACTGGAGTCCTGTGCCATGGGGACAACCAAGCCCATTCCCCACAGAACAAGTTTAGCTGCTTCACCCAGACACCCTCCAAAGCTGTCTGGATTATCTGGATTCAATCAGACAAGATATGCAGAGCTCATCCTTGTGCTTAAATGGCTTCCTTTAATGTTTGCAGCTTACCTGCCCTATCGTGAAATTCATCTGCAGCACAAACGCAGGCTCCAGCTTTTCATTAAGCACCAACAAAGCAATTACATCAGTGAGCGGAGCTGCAGCCGTGGCTCTTTAGAAATTCAAAATAAATCTGATCCTGGTAATTGTTTCTTTTTGATTTTGTAGCAATGCACAGGAACCTCTGTCAGAGTCTCCAGAGGACGGTTGCTATTACTTTCTTTGGAAGCTACTTTTAAAGGATTTGGGCCATTGTCTGCTGCCATGCACAGGGTTGATGTAGCACTACTCATGTAATTTAGCCACTGTAGAAGAGTGTTGGTATCCACTCGGAGGGGACTTACAAGAGGGTCTTGAAAGGAAAGTTGGGAAAAGGGGTCAGCCTTGCACCCTTTGTCAAAAAAAAGTGCTAAGTAACCTTTCTGGTCTTTGGTATGAGGAAGATGAAATCAGAAATTTTGTTTAACGCTTAGGCATCCATTGACTGGATTTTCTCAGCACGGTCAGATGTGTCTGGCAGCAGCAGTCTGCACCAATCTAATACTCTTCTCTAATAGTCCAAGAAAATCCTCTTGAAAACTTAGACACGAGTGAAAATAGCAGTATTACATATGAACACATACTATTTGCTGCAAACCGCAGTACAAAGTAGAGTACTGCTTCAACAGTATCTGATACTACTAAATTCATCCTGCAACAGTGCTCAATAAGGAGAACATTGATTTGGAGTTAAAAACCCTCTGAGACTGGACAAGTGTCAAATGCAACATGGAAGAGTATTTCCTGCGAGCACAATCGAAAAAAGATGTCTGCAGACATCTGTAGATGTCTGTAGGTACATTTATGTACAGTATTTTCACATGAATAAGCTGCACTCAGACAACACACAGCCTTTGAAAAATCATTTACCTTCAGTGTAAACCTACAACCCCTGTAGGGTCTTTACATGTATGTACTTGTAGATAGATATGATGGAAATCCAAGACCACAAGGGTTACAAGGAGAGAAGAAGGGGCAGAAAGACTGTTGATGAATCTGGAGTCAGGTTCCTCTTGAAAGACCCAGAAGCATGCAGCGCAGACTGCTGCTGAGTTGTAGGATTTGATTTGATTTTGCTTCACACCAAAGTGTGCAATGCTGATGGGTGCTATTACTGGTGGGTGTTAAATGAAAGCACAACAGGTCTGCAAGAAGAGGGAAGCTGCACTTCCATCAGGGAGCTACCTCTAACATGGGTGGCATTAGGATGTGTACAGATAACTTCAAGGCTGAACTCAAGCCAGTTGTTTCATGATGCATTGGGGCCTGCTGGCAAATTTGTTGTGTTGCAAGGTCAGCAACTAGAGACAGGAGAATTTAATAAAGCCTTTTGTATTGATTTTATTGTATGATGTTATGAGTTTTACGTGTTGACCTAATTCTGTTAGCACAGTTCTCAAAAGAGGGATTATGTCCCATGAGTTTCTTTCTGATGTGTTGTAGTGGAAACAAAGCAATTTAGACAACAGGAAACCTACCTTTTTTTTCAGTGCTGCGAATGCAGTAAAAACTTTTTCAGAGACCACAGTATTTTCTCTGTAGACGCTATGGATGGGATTCAGCTCACCTTACTTGAGCCATCTAAAGCTTAGTCCCTAACCCAAACTCTAGGGTTCTTCTGTAGTTGGCGGAGACAGAAACACATCTCCAGAGGGTGACCTACTGTCTCCTAAAATAGGTGTTCAAAGTAAATGGAACTTCTCACCCTCTGAAGAGTTTGTTTCGTGTCACTGACTGAAAAAGTTGCCTACTGATTAAACACGACATTTAACGTTTAATGATTAAACTTAGGTGATAAAGATCTGGTCCTTGCACAAAATGAGAGGAAGACTTTGGTAAATGCTCCGTTTTAGCATTTAGTTATGAGGATTGATAAAGATTATCGTTGCTTCACATTCCAGGTCAATCAGATAAAAGCTGCCTCCGACACTGACTATCCTGACAGTGAAGCAAGGGCAATGCCCAACGTGGATTAGAGAATCAGGAGTGAAGCAGCCCAGAGCATGTGGATAGCTATATCCAAAGACTCAGCAGGGGCATCATGCCAGATCCTAAGCTTCATAATTCTGGAGCACGTCCAGAAGAGATCCACTGACTGCAGTTGAGCGATATTAGATTAGAACTAATATAAATTGGATTGTGCTTGTGACTTTTGCTCAACGTGAGCCTCAGCTTGTTTTAGATGCCTTGTCTGGCACACGTCCAAGGGGAAGAACAAACACATTGGCAGACTGGGGAGTCCCATGGGTTGTGACATGTAGGGTAGATACAAACTAATAAAACCATCCCTTCTGTGCCTTAGTGTCCACAAAAAGGACAAACCTGCAGAGCAACAGAAGATCTTTAAACTCGGGTATTCTGGATGTGACGATCAGCAGTACAGTCAAAACTTACCATCCAAGTAGGGAGCACCTTCCGACAGCTTGCTGAAGCTTACGCCGTGGGCCATAATGCTATAGCTTCTTTTGGCTTTGTTGGCAAAAGTAACAAGCACTGTATCTCCCACTTCAGCTTTTATAACAGGGCCTTAAAAAAAGAGAGTGAGGGAAGGTATTAGAAGAACTACCCTATAACATATTTCCATCTAAACAAGAGAGGGCTGACTGGCAGCTGCATGCACAAAATTCCCCTCAGGATCCAAGTGGATCTGCATTCAAACCCAATGTAATGACAGGAGGGGAAAGTATTCACTATACCAAGTATTCCCAGGTGCTTCATGTCCCCTGACCGAATCTTCTTCTTACTGAACGTTGCATCAGTATATTCCACATAATGAACTTTCCAGTATTGCCCTCCTATTCTGTCAGTCCCTTGTGTGAAATAAATTGCAGATTCACTGTGGAATTAACAAATCAGACGGGTTAAATAATTGGAGGTTCAGGCAGAACCCTTCACTTCAGATAAAGTTGTTACTCCAGACACAGGAGAAATGAACCCCCAAGTTACTAGTTTGCATACACTTTTCTGGCAGACAAAGGGAGATATTACTGGTCTGAATTACAGTTACAAATTAGTTAACAAATGGGCATTCATTGTGCGGTAGACTTTCATGTGTTTAACCCCAATTTACTTAGGGACACATCTATGTCAACTTACCTCTAGCTACCTTAGGGCAAGACCTGTGCCACTACCTGTGCACAATGTGTCTCTAATCCTCGTTAGCTTTCCTAGGAGATACTGCAATACAATTTGTCTTCATCAGTAATAACAGGGGAAAAAAATCTACCCTTATGGCACCTCTGAGATACACCGATTGTAAGTGTGAAAGCTGCCTGAGGAGTCTCGACGTAAGGTCATTAACTCTGCTGAACTTTGCATACGTCACCAGGGCTCACTTTCTCCATGGACTTAATGGAGCAAGATAAGTGCTTCCAGAAGGCAACTCCGAGCATCGCAGTTATGAATCTAACTTCCCAACAAGGTTGTTTAAATCCATTCCTCCCTGCCCCTTTCAATTAAATTTCATAACAGTGCAGGACCTAGCCCTGATGAATCACTGGGGAAGTCTCACCCAGACTCCTGAAATTAAAGCACAACAGGAGAGGACAAGAAAGCTTACCTGCCAGTGGCGTTTAAACCCTGCCCAGTGAATTTATCATAACCGTCAGGTCCATAATTCCAGAGCACTTCTTCAGCAGCAATATAATATCTTCTCTTGTGACTGAGTGGCGAAGGCCGAGACAGGTTTTTTTGGCAGATCTGAACATCATACAGTGCCTCCATGCCACCTGGGAGGAGAAAGAGTCTGGAGACAGTCCTTGGCCAGCTGCGGAGTCAGCAATCTCATGGATACAAATGCATATTCAAAACTCTCTAGGAGCTACATGGATTGGAAACAATTACTAGGGTAAATTTCTATTTTTAAAGACTTCCTCTGCCTACACTGGGCCAGACGCTAGCATCCTTCTCTTGCAAGTTGGTACGTTATGCCACAGGTGAAACCCACTGACATCAATGACACTCTTTAGTGGGCTTATTTGCTCAATTCCTTAATCTGTGTAAGGATGGTACAATGATTTTGGGGGTCAGAGTGCCTCCTGAAGTGTGCAAAATGGCATCATCTCCCCTTGACTTTCATTGAAATAGAGAGGCTGGTTATGACCACACTAAAGATATTTGTTGCTTGCCAGAATCAAGTCTGTTTTGCCTGATGCAAATCCCACTGAAATCATTGTGCAAGTTCTTAAAAGTAAAAATTCTCCCAACTCATCTCTGATAAGATAATTATACATTGCCTGCGGTCATGAGACCTAGTTTATGATATGTGCTTTCAAGCTCTGGCACCACACAAATATCACAACATCACCATCAAATTCCTTCATGTAAAGGTTTCTGAAAACACTGCCAATTTTTGTCTGACTTCTGTAAAGGAAAAAGCTATGAAGTGTGCATCTGGCATGATTTTTCTTTATGTGTAAGTACTTATCTACAACAAAAAGTGATGATGAAGGCCCCTCTCATTGCTCATCAAAATCTCCAGTTTACATAGAAAGTGTGGTGTCAGCACTGGGTCTAGCAAACCTTCCGCATATGAATTACACAGCTAAGTCATTCATACTAGCTGAAGATTTGGCCCAACATGTATCATTTCCACTGGTGACTAAACTCATATTCATGATGTTTATCTGGTGAAATAGTTCCAAAATGTTCAGTTAGTCACAAAAAAAGTGTCAAATCCTCCTTCCCCTGAAAACATCTCTCAGTTTTCTTTTCCAAGCATAATAGAGGCTGGAACTTCTGAAAGGATCAGGGAGATCTATAGCAGCGTACCTCGTAAGTGCTCATTAACCTGGCACGTTATCAGCCACCTCCCGGGGTTCCCAGGCGTCATCTCTGCTGTGATGAACGTTGCTGGGAACAGACCGACGACATCTGCCCTCTGGTCTCTGCTAGTGAACGTGTGGCCGTAGAAATACGCGGCGTGGATATCTATCTCACTTCCCATGCCAAACAAGTGCCAGGACATGGAAGTGTCAGCACACATCTCCAAGCCGGGGAGATTGCCATAGATATAACCGTTAATAGCTAAAAACAAAAGTATGAGACTTTATGAGAGGTGAAAGAGAAGTGTCAAGTGCCTCTGACCCCATTTCTAAGGATGATCCTTTCCTGGCCCAGAAAAGAAATGGTCTGAATGTCCACACTGAATAAGGCCCTCACAGGCTCCTTGATGAAGAGTAAAATTTTGAACATACAGCTTATGGCTCTGGGTGATCAAATGGCCCAAATTCTCTGGTTGGGTCTGTGAAAAACTTCCTGGGTAATACCAAGATTTTGCAAAGGCCAAGTCATCACTAAAAAGGCCTAATAATGAAGTTAACTTGTTCTGCAGCTATTTAGCATGTCTGAAATCTATTTCCTCTTATTCTGAGTCATAAATATACCATTATAGGCCAGGCTTAAGCAATTTAGATTTGAAAATTATGATATCAGTCAAATCAGTCTAGTCAGCTTTCTCTTCCTCAGTTTCCACACCTGACAATGTATCAGGACACTAGGGGAATGAGACTCATATTTTGCAAAATATTTTAGCTCCTAGGCTCCATGGAACAACCAAAATACAGAAAAATATCTGGACTTAACTTCTTACACCAGATCTCCAAATGGCACAAAGTACTATTGGCCAATGGATCTCTGAAGGGCAGGAGTGGTTGTACCAGCCAGCCCTCCATCCACAAGGCCCTTTGAGAAATGCTGGACTCTTCCGATACACACATCTCAAAGTGCTCTGCAGCTTGCTTTTCTCTTTTCACAGCTGGTCAAACAGTCACCAAATGGCTTAAATCTGTTGCCTAAGACAAAATGCTAAACAAGTGGCAGAGCTGGGAATGAAAGCCAAACCTCCCTTCTGCAAACCAGAAAAGAGCCTGCTCACTGCTGTAGGTCACCATTTGCTCAAGAGTCCTGCTCACCATGCATTCGGTTGCTGGTCTGGAAACCTTCATCCTCTTTGTCAACTGTGGCTGGTTCTAAGCAGAAGGTGTTTATATTCTCGTCGAGGTACCAGCTGAAGTTTTCATCTACAATGCTAAACATCAGGGCAAAAGCGTTAGCAGCACCAGTCCCTTCTATTGAGGTCTCATCTGCAGTTCCTAAATTGCAAACGAAAAGGAAAGTGATAAAAAAAGCCTTGGAGGGGATTGAATTTAAAAGTGACAGTAACTTTGGAGCACTCGAGGAAATACGGTGCTCTGTCCCTGATCTATAGGGCAGGATGAATTGCACCTGATTTTGCTCTTCTAAGACACCTTGACCCCCCTCCAACAGCCTTTGAATGGACGAGTGCCTCCAGAAGGTAATTCATCTTGTCTAAGTCAAGCTGATATTTCAGGATCTCTTTAATTTGACGTAAGCACAAGTACCTGCCAATATCTGTGGTCCCATTTTCCCCATTTTTGGCGTACTGCACCCAACCCTGCCTTTTAGTCAATCTTAGCATCTGTGTGCCTATGCAGTGAGCCAGGTCATAGGCCTGATCCAGCCAGAAACCAGTGACTTTTTTTTTGACCAGGAATTAAGGAGGGGCAAGTGGTAGCCTGCATTTCTGTGGCATTGAAGTGACTGGTGAACCATACCCTCAGAATGGCCATCTAAATGCGTCTCACTCTCCACAGACTAACGAGGAAGCCTCGGCAATTATCTAGGACTAGATACTTAAATTTAAAAAGGCTGAAGGCAGGATGAATAGAATCTATTCCGGCTAAGTTCAGTATCATTATCTGAGTGACCATTTAGGGAACAACCTGAGACTATAGGAGTGGCAATATTGAGTAGTCTTTTATTAATTGTTGGCAGATTTAGACTTCATCTAATTGTCCGGTCTACTTCTGAACCCATGAAAACTTTTGCTTCACCTGTATCCTATGGGAGGGAGCCCCAGAGCCTTGCTGTCAGTCCTGTAAGGAGCCACCCACCACCATTGGACAGAGGACTACAGCAGTAGTATCATGCAGATATCCACCTTGATGATGAATTCAAGGTCGAACATGCAGATAACCTGGCATTTCAGGCTAGGATCATTTTGAATCTGCTATCTCCTAGCTTCATTATCCCATAGTTATCAGCTCAGTTTCACATATTCAGGCAGTTCTGCAGATTTCAAAAGCTCTCCGGAAGAATAAAAGTCTGAGGCATTTTAATTGTGTGCGTTAAGCTGGACACCACGTCTGTCCTTTCCATGTTGAAGTCTTTCTCCATATATAAAACATGCTTCACTTACATGTTCTGTATATAAAATCAGGGCTGGTTTTGTACTGCGGGAGGTACTGGGTAGAGGTGGCAGAGTTGCACATGTCTTAGGGGGAAAAGGGGTGACGGCTCAGCTGATAGAGGGGAGAGGGCTGGTACATGGTCCCTGACGGGAGACCAGTACAAAATTAGCAGACTATGAAGTACATGGGACAGGCTGTCACCTCAGCTGCTCAGCTCACCTTCCCATATGGTTGTGATATACAACATGTGAGCAAAAATAAATATATAATCCATATGGGGGAAAAAATGACAAAGAACATTGGGGTTTCAAATATGTAAATGGCAGTGCTGGAGTCACCCACCCAGCCCTAATTTTATTTCCTGGGCAATGAGTCCTTTGCTCAACCTGAAATGATCCCAGTTTGGGAACATTTATTTTTGGCCTCGGCCACAACCGGTTGGCCACAGAGCATGCTGCAGTCCCTCCACCAGCTGAGGCAAATCTCTCGTGAAGCCAAAGGGGAGCAGGAAGGGGGTTGTCCCAGAGCTACAATACCTACCCTGGGATGCTCCTGGAATGGCCCAGCTATTCCTTGCCCCTTTTTATGGGCTATGTAGGGATAGACTCTAGACCATCATGTTTATACCTGTAAGCAAAAATGACTGTTAAGATGCCAAGCTTGGCAGAGGGGCTTGCTTTATCAGTGTTTCTAGCTCAGTACCTTTTTTACAAACCAGCAGTGGCCCAATTAAACCAGATGCAATATCTCTTGGTGTGTCAATGTGAGAATGGTAAATCCAAGTCAAGCAGTTTGAGTCTGCCAAAGTTGGGGAATAATCTTTCCTTACTGGCCATGTGTATGTGTAATTTCCACCAGGAACAACAAAGTCGTCCTCTTTGCTTTTACCGCCAGTTCCATCAGGGTAAAGTGCTCCTAATGCATTAAAAGGAAAAAGGAAGGTTTTAGCCCCCCCCTTAACTGTTTTCCTTAAACAAATGTGTAATTTATTCTATTTTATCACAGATTTATAGAAATAATAACAACAGTCACAAACACAGAATCACTGAGAAATTGTGAAAAAATTCAGAAATTCCGGTAAAACCATAAAAAATTTTGAGAGTTAAAATCCATCACTTATCAGTAGACAAAGCTTTAAAAATGCATTAACAGGCTCTAATTTTTCCTTGGCTCTTTACTCTCATGAGTCATCTACACATTTTGTCAGCTAACGTTGCGTGTCTTCTCACAGAAAACTGATGAGAGTGATGAATGTAGGCAAATCCATACAGTCCTCTAACCAAAATACACATGCATAGGTTTGGGATTCTGAAAATTTAATCATGCCCATTACAGCCCTATAGAGAGGGAAACATTTACTTACAAGAACTCCATCCATTCAAGCAGGCTAGAAGTAGAAGGAAGGAGGGAAGATGCTTTGGTGACTTATAATTCAGGAAAATAATTCAGGAAAAAAGACCCACCTAACCTGTTTCAGTACTGGATTTATCCCAGGCGTCAAAGGTTTGTGGCAAAAAGTATTAAGAGATGAGGCTATTCCTGGTTTTAGTCATCAGCTGCAATTACTGATGAGTTTATGAGACGGTGATCTAAAGTCCTCTGATGTCAATGGCCAGAACAATAAATACTTGGACAAACTTTGAGCCATGATATTAGCTACTTCAGGAGAAAAGGAGAGGAAAAGAGAAAAGAGAAAGGGCAAACCAGCTTTTACCTTCAGAGTCCTTGTCATAGAAGACTCCGTGTGGATGCACAGAGTATGGGCGGGAAGCAAAGTTTTTTAGATGGATTATGAACACATCCTCTTCTTCTGCCTTCAGGACTGGCCCAAGGAACCCCAGCCAGGCTGCTTTGGGGATCTCCTGGGAGTAAGTGTCATCTGTGAATTGCCTAAAAATAGCCTTTTTGTACACACGTCCTATCCGGTTGGCTCCTCTTGTCGCATACACACTTGCAAACCTAGTGTTGGGAACGGAAAAGAATTTAGAAACAAAAAAACTCCTTCAAGAGTTGACCAAATAACTAGTGCTTGCAGCGCAGATAAATAGCTCCCTGGGACATATCACATAGCTGGTGGAATAAAAGCTGAGGAGTAAACCTGGACAGCGCTAGTAGGGTCCAAGCCCCTTTCTGTACAGTAAGTCATCCTACTTGCAGGTCTTTAGCACGGTTACTACAAGTCTTCACTTCAGGACCAGCCACTCAGGTCTTTCTGTACAGTTTTAGCAGCTTCTCCCTCTTTTGAAGGTTTGAAACCTCACATCTGAAAGCATGACTGTTCAGAAGGAAAAGAAAACCAAATTAAGTTTTTTCAAAAGCCAATAGGGGCAATTCTAATCAACTAGTTTGACACCCCAGAAGAGTAGCATGAAATATTTTTGCATGAAATGCATAATTTCTACATCCCAGAGTCTATGTTTATAGCAACTTCAAGTGATGGAGAACCCACCATATGGTCAGTGGTTGACATATCATAGCTATTAAGTACCTGCTCCCTTCGAATCCTGAATTGCATTTGTAGTCTAACATCATCTAGCTCCACACTCCAACCACTGGTTCCCATCAAGCCCTCTCTCAGATCAAAGAAGCCACATACCATCAAGAGCTACTTTTCTATGCAGGCACTTGCATAAGTTTGAATTAATTGACTAAATTGCCTCTTACCCTTCTGGACAAACCAAGTACACTGACATTCTTTATGCCACAAATCTTTCCCAAAGCTCTTTCCTGAAAGCCTTCCAATATTTCTCTATCTCTTTTGAAGTCTGAACACAAGAACTTCACACAATAGGCAAGTAATATTCCAGCTAAAGCCAGAGGTGTTCCTAGTCAATATTTCTTACACAAATGGAAATTAGTTTTGCCCTTTTAACTATAACATCATACTGGCAACCCACGTTCATCACATCTGTTATGATATAAAATCTTTTTTTACTTCTCTCCAGGTTACAGCTGACAAGTATGATACATATTCTTCATCCCTAAATATCCCACACAAAGAGGGTAGAAATGAACCCCTTTGCTACACAACCAGCGGTGGACTGTATGACCAATTTCACCATAGTTGACTGTTCCATGAGGTTTTACATCCCCTGAAGATTGTTTGAACTTTCATGCTTCCTAACAAACTCATAAAAAAGCTGAGCTAAATTTTCCTGAAGTATCACTGGCAGGAATATAGCAATTTCGTATTTATAGTGAGTTTTTGTGACTGACTAGTTCACCTGCTTGAACACATTTTGTTTAGGTGCTTTTGTGCAGTGCCAGCAACCTAAGTGTTGGATGTCATATGAAAGGTCTGATTTGCTATAATTTCTTTGCCATAAGATCCACTACTTCCCATTTTCAAGCCATCTCTATAACTCACAACATCCCCCATCTGTGGTCATTACACTTCCATGGCCACTGTCTAAACCAGATCCCTGAAGTGATCCAGATATAAAAGCCTCCAAAAAGAATGCTTTTTCATTTGAAAATTGTGCTTTATAACAAACCAAGAGCTATTCTGGCACAAATGAAAACATTGCCAATGATACTGCTGTGGCAGAAACAGTTGGCTAGGGTGGAGGGGAAGGGACAGAAGCTTCTCAGTCTGCTTCTTCACAGAATAACATAGGTCAGATAAATACACCCCAAAAGCACGGTTAAGAAACGAGTTGCCAAGAAGTCTGGATTTTCAGTGAATTAGCAGGTCTGCGGTAACTGTCTGTGTGCACAACAAGACCTGGCAAGTCACACCATGCTCACTGAGGAGAAGATACCTTCCACTGCCTGGGGAGAAGAGCTGCTACAAGAGCCCTTACCACAGAGTGGTGTCAGTAGTAGTGCAGTGTAAATGCACATGCTTCCTTCTCTCATGGCAATGTATTCATGTGGCTATGCCCTAATTCAAATTATAAATTGATTTTTAAATTGGTTTATAAGAAATTTTCTCTAGAAAAAAATCAAATAGATTTTTTTCAGAAAGTATTTATTTTCAGAAGATCATTTTTCGGCAGAATTTTTTCCATTTTCATCAGCCACCAAACATTTTAAATGAGTGGCACCGTGCTTTCCCCATGATGACAGTGCCCTTATGCCCTTGGCTTTCTGGCTAGACAACATTGCACACTCTCCCATAACTTCACACCCCTGGGATACGCTGTCTCTCCTGCAGAAGGAGAACTGTACCCCAGAAAAATGCACTTCTTGATCAGGCTTGACATGAGCATACCTCCTTTAAATGCATAGATCAGGGATCCCAAAATCCAATTAGGTATTGAGGTTCAAGAAATCACCCTGAGAAAACCCTGTAGGTTTAGGCACCAGGGACTTGCTCAGTGCCTAAAGTCATGCTGTAGCATCTCTGTTGGCTAGATCTGTGCCTGTCTCCTACTTAAAGCCATCTAGGAGTCAGGAAAAGAAGTCTTTTTAGTGCCAGCTTTCTGAAAGGAGGCCCCTTCAAATCCTCCACCTGTTCAGAGCTGCAGGGCCCACTGTCAGTGCAACGGGTATCGGCTGCAGCCAGCCACAATGTAGGTGATGCTCTTCTATGCAGGGCATCAAGCAATGCAAGAGTCATGGAGCCAGAAAGGGATCACAGCATGAAAGGAGCAACCTGGCCTCTTGGCACTGGTTAATTATGGGTTTTGTTTAATCATTGTCCAAAAGAAAACAACCAATCAACTCTGGGAGACAAATCCTACATGCCACTGATGCCCTTGCTGTTGTGTTACAGACTCAGGCTCTTTCATAGCTTCCTTTCTGTCTAGAGCCACGCTCTCCAAAGGGCAGAAGAGTTTCATGCCCAAAATGCCCTGATTTTGGGGAGTTTCTTGGACTGCAGACACTTCAGCCTCACTCCTTCTTCTGTCTGGGAGGGGTAGAGCCCAGTTCTACCTATACAGAGACAGATATTTTCAGCATGTCCTTTTGGTTGCCTGCAGTACCCAAGACCAGAGCACACTGGTTGTTGTGAGTCCCACTCTAGGCGTCCAGGCTGCCCCATTTCCTCCAGGAGGACTTTTGGGTGCCCAGCTCAACCTTGCAAGTAGCTGGTAGCTCTGTGCCTCTTTACAAGTGTTGCTGTGCTGCACATTGCAGTGCTTGAAGTCCTTTGCAGAAAGACTACCAACACTGGAGCTAATGGTATCAGCCACAGGAAGTTCATAGAAAGGATGCATGGGTGTGAGTGACTTCTCCTCTTCACTCCCAGATGCCTGGATCATGGGCATGTGGCCGTACTGTGGGGCTGGTACCTCTACCCAGTGCCACAGTGCAGCCAGTGGATGTGTCGGAGGGAGCTGGCACAGGGTCAGTGCCACAGCCCCTGCTGCTCCATCAGTGAGGCACAGAGGTTTCCCCCCATCCTTCTTCTTTCTTTCAGTGAGAGCTTCTTCTCAGCGCTCCATGAAGTCTCTGCTGCCAGTGCCATTTGTACCAGCACATTTCCCACCCTGCAGTTCCTTGCCACCCATCTCCAGAGTCTCTTGGAGATTTTCTCAGCTTCAGGATAGTGTCCTGCTGACCTTTCATCTCCTGTCTTTGACAACAGTTCTCAGACACCATTCCCTGTCTTCTTTTGATGGCATCTGCTTCCTTGGGAAACACTTCACATTTTTAGTCACTGAGTTAAACATCCCCTTCAAATACATCTCCTGTTTCACACTTTCCCACCCACTGACTTTCCAATATGTTATTGCAGCAGTGGCTTCTCCAAATGCTAAATGTTAAACACATCCAATTCTCTGAATCTGCCTTTAACTCTTTCTTCCAGTGGGTCACAATGTGCCTATTCTACTGGGCACCCCCTGCTAAAATGTCTCCTATCTGTCATTCCTCTTTTGTCACAAGAAGATAAACCTTCTCCCTGCATCTTCATCCTCCTCTGCTCACTTCAAACTGCTTCATCCTCCTGGTGACTTTGTGATAGCACTGCCTGAACCTCTTCCATATTTCTGGTCTTGTGCAGATGTAAGAGCTGCTCTTCTAAATCTTAACTATCTGCCTCCAACTCAGTTGTCAGCCTGCACTTCATGTGCAGAAAGTCATGATAATCAGCCAGTCCCACTTCTTACAGGAAAGGGGAATACTCCATCCTCTGGAGCTGTACCCTTGCAAGCTTCCTAAATTCCCTCCTTCATCTCCTCCAGTAAGGCCAGTCTTGATGTTACATGTAGAGGTAAGCAGGCTTGTGAGTCAGGGCCTAAAAAATCCTGTTCAGACTAAGAAAACCATGCAAATCCTGCCTTTACTTCTGTGTCTGGTTTCACTGTGCCAGTTGACCACTCTCAGCAGTTCTTAAGCTCCAAGAAAAGTTAGCAATGCACATGAGTGGGACAGTGAGTTATTAATAGGGAATTAACTCTAATTCCTTAAAATAAGTATTAACATAATTACAGACACCCATCTCCCTGCAATGATGAGCACTATGACTCTTCCAAATGAGAGAAAAAGTAAAACCAGAGTGTTGTGTAGATTCAACTTCAAATCAAGACTAGATGTGCAGATAATCTGTCATCTCAGGGTAGGACCACGAGTTAGGGTAGGACCATGAGTTAAGTGTAATTTCTACATCAATTTCTTTTATCATGCAGAAAAAGTATTTTGCCAACATTTTTACCGTGTTTATGTTACCTTTGATCTTAAACAGAGCTACAACCTAACAGAGGTTATTTTTTTCAAGAGGTGCTTACATGAGTACTAGGTTACAGTGTGCAGTAAGAAATGGAAAGAGCTACATGTTGTGCATGGCCAAACAAAGCGCTCCTCAGTAGACTGGAGCCAGATCTTGCTGATACAATTTTGAAGCCTGCTGAGTTTGTTTGTCACTGTAATCACCACTGAAAAATCAGTACTTCGAATAACTACCAGATGTAGAGTCCCAAATTTTCTCCCGCAGTTAACATGCCCAATAGCCACTGTACGCTTCTGGGTGCAACTGTAGGCAAATGTAAACTTTCTTTTATTACCATTGTTCCACTAAAGTCACATAGATTTTACACTGACAACCATTTAAACAACTATCTTTATGGGTTTGTTCCCTAAAATCTGTTGGTGGTGCAACCTTCCTTACTCTCTACCCTCTTCACATACTCTATGGCTGGGCTTATAACAGATTTTTTTCCTCAGAGTTCCCCATTTTTCCTGTGGCTGGAGTAAGCCAGAACAGTGCCCATGGCTCCAGGTTGCCCCAATCATTTTATCCCCTGGGTGATGTAACATGTTCAAGGTAACCCTCCGCCAAACCATGACACCCATGCTAAGGCCAATGCAATGTCTGTGCTAAAGGGATGGTCAGTGGAGGGGGACCAGTTGTGCCAACTCACATTTGTAGATGGTGTCCTGACCACAAAGCATAAAACAACCGAGTTGTGTGCCCTCAAAAGAGAGACACAATGTCCTCAAAGGATGTCTTAGGCCTTTTCTGACCCACACGAGCCATGGAAGAGGTCAATCAAACCCATAAAATCTTAGACAAAGCTCTGAGGTGTCACTGGTTAAGTGTGGCTATAATGGCTTCTCTCCTAGAATAAACTTCTGCTTCCTCTGAAGTCAATAACAAAACTCGTCTCAGGCTTCATTAGAGCCAGGATTTCACCTCGAATGCCCTTTTGATGTTGACCCTTCCCACAATGATCCTCTCCACTGATGCAATTGGGTCATTTGGTCACATGATGACTCAGCCATTAGTTTAGCATCTGTGACGACAGTTTCACTGTCATTTATCTGGGTGGGATCTCCTCATAGGCAAATTGCACAAACTGTTTTTGATGCTGTGGTAACAAAAAACACCCGTTAGTGTTGGTTGGTGCAAGACTTGGCCCAGATAAATGTAGGATTGGTGGCCTAAAGAGAAGAGATGAACTGTTACATCAGGCAAAACTTAATAACATCTACCACCAGCAGAGCAAGATTAAAATGTCCATCATATAGTACCACTAGTACCAAATTAATTTAAAGAAATTATCAACCAAACTCTAATCCTGAGGGCTGAGCCACAGTAGGGAGGGAAAGACTGATGTATGTCAAACCACAACACCTAGGTGTATTTTTCTCTTGAAAGGCCGTTGCCTATGTGACCAGTAATGGGAGCAGGCAATGTCTGAGCTCACCCGCCTACCGCAGCAATATTCATGCCCTAACCCACAAAATCTCACTGGGATCTGCAGCACGTTCAGCAGCACTGACAGCACCTTGCACCCTGTGTGTCCAGTCCACCATGGTTTAATGATGTCAACTCTTTCACCAGTTATATCAGGTGGGAGGGGATGCTGGGACATTCCCAGCTCACCTGTACTCAGTGGCCATAATTTGGATCTGTGATTTCCAAAGTCCTGTGTGCTTCAGAAAATGTCAGCTTAATTTTTGAAGGGACAACCAAGAGTGAAATGTCTTGGTTTCATTCATAACACTCCAAATTATGAGAATTAGTGGAACAGCTCGAGGCTTCAAGTAGACAAGACAAATGGCAGAGGCAAACAGCCTCATTACTCTCTTTACATAAGAGACACTGATGCACAGCAAGATACTTTGCTCTGTGCAAGCAGCAGGCTGGCCCTTGAGCACTGCAGCAATGCAAGGCATAATAAAAATTAGCATCCAAGCAGAATAGTTATGTTAACACAGGGCTGTGTTTGGATTAATCAGCTCTGACGAGAGGCAGCCTTTTCAGCTCACACCCAGAGAGGTGCTGATGCAGCTCCACAGCTCCTGGCTCTGGAGGCAGCTCACTCAGCACCAGCACAGCAGGAACTGAGCAGCATAGCTGTGCCTGGTGCCAGAACCAGCTCACCTGATTTCCAGCCCCATGCTTCAGCTACCGAAGTCTCCCTTCTCCTCTTTACTTCTAAAAACTAAAGGCTGAGGAAGGTATTATTGACTTTGGCACAGCAACATTGAAAATCATCTCTTAAATCTCACTATCTGGTCCAGGTAATGTAACACTTTCCATTACACACTTGCTAATTCAGCATTTTTATTAAGTAGTGAAGAATAAGTGGTTTTGATGATATCTTTGTGGGCTAGCTGGAGTCAAAGGGAGCATTCCTTTATGTGTATGAACCGACTCTTTTAAAGATAATCAGTTTGTCTGCAATCTCTTTATCTTCACTTCCCTATCAATAAAACTGGGATAGTGCCCCATCAGATGGGTGCTGTGAGGATGCATCACAAGGTAAGAAATGCTAGGCTCACCGAGCCCAAGCGTTGCTGCTTGCAGAACACAGGTAGCTCAAAATGCATTCCTGTCTCTACCTAGGAACTGATCCTTAAACTTTGTTTATGGAACTATGTTTTTTATAATATCCATAGGAACCAATTAACTAGCTGAAAATTAACCCATTAGTATACTGCTTTAAATTTACATTAGAGGTTATTCTAAAGAGCTAAATAGTCAAAATAGTTATTACTGGTTCACTATTTAGTCCACACGTTTATGCAGACACACTATTATTCCAGAATATAGCACTTTATTCTGGCTCAATTTGATACAGTTTGGAAATGGAGTAAACTGGTTGCAGGAATCACTTTATTATTCTGCAGTAGAAGCCTTCATGTAGGGAGCTCGTTACAAACAGGTCCCCATCTTTGAATGTGTAGTCTACCTTAAAATCCAAATTACATTTCCTCTGTCAGTAAACCCTTTGGAATTATTAACATTTTGTAATTATTACATTACAACGATGACTGAAGACATAAGCTATCAGCCCTCCCTGTCATGCCATGTAAAAGGCATCACAGTTATGTCACAGACTTTAAAGTAAATGTGCTACTTGATGTTCAGGGAGCACAAAGTGCAGACAGCCTTAAAAGTACAATTTACAGAACAGATTCCAAGTCCCTCTGTGGTATCGGTGTGGATTTACCCGTACCTGCCCTTCACTTCAAGCTGAACTATTTTTAGTGAAAGGTCTTCCAGTTCAGGGAGTGGAGGAAATTGTCCTCTGCTAAAAAGAATAGGGAAGTGAGAAATTCAAGTGTTTAACACAACTGAAGAATAACCTTTCCAGCAAAGCCTGTTTTCATGGGCTGGGAACAAACTATTACCCTGAATTTTACCTATAAATGTAGCACCTATTGACTTGGATGCTCTCTGGGACCTCCAGTTGTTAAAAGCATAAGCATAAATTTGTGTTGAAAAATAAAACTCTTTCTTGCCTCCTGCTTGTGGCAAAATAATTTCCTTTACGAAATCCAGCTGAGAGTGATTCTGAAATTATCGATCACTAGAGAAAAGTCCAGCATTGCGTGGGATTTCCTGAAAAGTCAGAAAGGACATTTCCATTCTAACTCCTGGGACGCAGCATCCAGCTCCCAGTGTGCCTCCAGACCTGGTACGGACACCAGGACCTCCTCACTTGCTCACAGCTCCCACACCAACCCCAAGACTAGACTCAGAGGAAGGACCCCCAAGCTACCTCAAGGGTATGAAAGATACCAATGAAATCTTAAAAATATTCCCACGCATGTTTGAAGCCCACGCTGTAGAGAGGCACCAAGGGTCTGTGCTATCCCCATCCAATGTCCAGGCCAGCTCTCCTGGCGTGGGAGGGACACGCAACCAACCCCAGCAGTGCGGGCATGAGAACGAATGCCTGCTTTCCACTGGCCAAGGCACGATTCATCACAGTGCTTACCTATGCACTGCAGTTACAGCACGCGTGATCACCGGGACTTCAGCGTGACCATTTGCTGTTGTCTATTTAAGCACTTATCTAAATAGATTTCCTAAATGGAGGCCTCCACAGCTGCATACATTGCAGGGATATACGGACCATCTACTTGTATCTCATTCATAGGTACTATACACATCTGAATTCTACAATGTCATACCAAGCCCCCCAACTTTTATCATCTCACAGGGAGAAAACTTACAATCTTTTGCCAGTTAAACAGACTTCTATGTCATTGCAACGAGCTGTGCTTGATTATGGCAAAGTTGCAAGTTGCCTTTGGACAACAAGTCCAAGAAATACCTGCATCTCCATGAAACGCACACAGGGGATTTTGAACCCAATACTTGACACTTTTTTGAGAAATATCAGTTCCTTAATGCCACCTTCAAATACATGCTAACTATCACCTTGCTTAATCAACCATGATGGAAGAGAAGTCAACCAAAGTCTACTCTTGCCTTGGAGCTGAAATCCTGCCTATGACAACATCATTGGAAGAAAAACAAGAAAAAGGCCATCTTAAGACATTTACAGCAACATTAACCACATTAGTCAATTTTCTTTGGAGCTGTCAATACATCTCAGATTTATCAGAGACCCCAGTGACTTACTTGTCCTCTAAGAGGTTTTGTCCTGTGATCAGATTTTTCCCAGACGGTGCATAGTCCCAGTTCTCTTCCACAATCCCAAGGTAATAGGTTCTGGTCTTTGCTTCCACCACTGCAAACAGCCAGAGGAACCCAAGAGCATGAAGGCAGCCACCACGCTGCACGGGAGGCATTTGTAGTTGTGATTGCAAGGCTGGCACCAGGCAGACAGCAGCAGGATGCACCACGGAGAGCTCACCCCTCCCTCCCAGCTCTCAACAAGTTATAAATAAGGAATGGACAGAGCAAAGCTCCTCCTTTTCAGCAGGCAGGACTGGGATAGGTAGAGAGCCCGGCTATGCAGAGCAGGCTAGGGAGGAGGTTGCTGCCATGGCAGGACCTTTGCCAGTCCTTCGGTGAATGCATAAATTACTCACTTACCTGTCCAGGCTAGAGCCAGTTGGTGGTTTTTTTGGAAGTTTGAATGGGTTTTTGTCCTCCTTTTTCCAGACTATGTGGTATGGCATATTGGAGCAGCTTTTTGTTGGTCTTTTTGCCATCCTTGCTAAAACCCTTTTTTTTTTAGTTTTATTTTAACTCCTTCATCATGTTTGAGATTTCTAAAGCTAGCATCTTGCTGTCTTTATTGGGTTTTTTTCAATGACATAACACTAGTTTACAATGCAGCATTATCAGAGAGAGGGAGAATTCTCCAGTATCTCTCCAATTTCTAGGATTTGCAGAGCCATTTATTAAGATGGCAAGTGATCTGAATGCATTCAGTTTTAGAGTGCCCAAAATGAGGCCCCTTTTTACAAACATTTCTGGAAATTAGAGCCCTTGTAAAGTATTTCCATTTGGACACCTAAGAATTAGGGCACGCAAAATCACCCTTTTATTAAACTTGGTAATTAACGTGCCCACATAGCTCTCTAGAAAATCAGTCCCTCCATTTATAGCTTAACTTCCTCTAAGAGGACATCTCTATTACCATCTTGGCAAAGCAAAGTGTAAACCTATATAAGTATGAATTGATAGGATTTTCTAAAGCATTTAGGTAACATCCCCTAGGTGGCAAGCCACTCTGCAAAATCATACTGCTCTCTTAGTCATTTTTAACTGACTAAAGACATTAAAAAGTTGCAGTTCTGGAAGACAGCATTACACTTGAGACTCATTGCCAGGTTTAACAGTTGTGAAATTCCCCTTTCAGCTCCAAAACCATCTGACCTCTTCCCATTGAAGCTAATGGTTACTCATGGCTAGGGGTGTAAGAGGCTTCTCACATGAATTTGGTAAGCACAGGTTTAACTTCATCAGTCAAAACCTAGCTCAGTGATGTGAATGTTTTTATGTGGCAGTCGCGTGAGGTTCACCCTCTGGCATGCGACAGCGACAGCTACACGTACGGTCAGCTGTGCTGACCGCCTCTCTCCGTCACTGGTGTGCAGGTGGCTCTGAAGTCACACACAGAATTCAAAAAGCAGGTGGGGTTCACAGCATCCCAGCCTCCAGCCACCTGGGCCATGGTGAGTCTTATCTAAATTCAGACACAAAGCACACAGACACACAGAGTATCTCACTAAAGAAGCTTTCAGTTTCTTTAGCCTATTCATTGCATCTCTTTAGCTGCGAGGACTGAAAGCCCAGCGTACGTGGGTAAGGATACAGTCAGACAGTTGCAAATGGTCGGCTTAACAGCAAGAGTCCCTCAGCTGTATGCTGCTCCCTGACACATGCTGCTGTTCATTTTCTCAAGTCAGTTAATAGATGAACAATGAGAAGGAGGAGGACAATACGGATGTTGTACAAACAGAGATCCTGATCCTTAGAAGCGGCACCCACAGACTTCCTGATAACCTTGGAGGCCTTGCTCCTCTCTTCGTTCTTCTGCTGCAAATCACACGCTGCCCAACCTCTTGGCATCTCATGTCAATCTAGGTCCTCTCTTCCAAAATACCAATAGTTAAAAATCATCTTCCTTTTCCACTGTTTTGTTGTGTCATTCAGTTACTCAAATGATGCCAACTAATAGTACTGTCATTCTAAAAGGCATAATTAGAAAGCAAAAGAAAAGACAATGACTGCAGGACAGGCAGAGGCTTTGCCAGCTGGTGGCACAGCTATCAAACTGTGGTGGGACCAACAGGCCAGCTGGTGAGCTACGAAGCTGTGAAAAGGCCAAGGTGGCCTTTTAACAGGCTAGCGGATTCCCATGGTGATCTTTGCACAGGGCCTGAGACCCTGCAGCCTCCTGCAATGAATACTTCCCTTGCCCAGAGTAGCTGTCCTGAGCCAAGGCAAACTAGGAGGTTCATCTCCTGTCACTCAAGCACCTCAGTTTACAGAACTGGCTGCCTGTTATGCAAACGTTCATTGTTATAACATACGAACATTTGCATTTGAAAATGAAATATGTTTATTTAGAGGGTAACATATGCTTTGAATGAGATTGTGTAGAGCTCAATTGCTTAAATCAGCCATTTGCATGGCATTAGATGTATTTAAATACCAGGTACGGTTTTGCTATGACCTTCTGTTTAGTTGCTTTTTTGTAACTGAAGAATTCTGTTATATGTTTAACATAAATCTATATATACGTGGACTCATATAACTCAAGTGCATTGAGCTAATAGGGAATAGGAAGGGAGAGTGTCCAATTCTGAGCTGGCACCTGACTGCTCTATAGTCATTTAAATAATAATAGTGCTATGTCCTAGTTTTTCTATTGCTTCTCATATGCTCAGGATTGGGTCCTGGTTGCTCTCTTGCTAGAATAACTATTCAAAATTCAAATGCAAAGTTAATTTCTTTGTCTATTACCGTAAAAATTATTTGTGTAACAGGAATAACGTGTGGGCATTAGCACCCTATATCAGCAATGTGTTGTAAGTCTGGTAAACGCCTTAGCTTGGCTTCAGCATTTACTAGATCTGGCAACTTGTATACCCTTTGCATCCACATATTAACACTTAATTACCTTGTCACATCATTAAAACCAGGAACATTCACATTCCGGAGAGGTGCTGTGGATATGACTCAGAAAAAGATGAAAGAACATCTGTTTTGCCCTTGCATCAGGAAAATTTCTGGGAAGCTCCCCTCCGGCAGTGAGGTAATGGGATTAAGTTTGTCCCTTTGTTCAGGATCCTTTCAGCAAAAGGGTTGGATCCTGGTTCCTCTGAGACTTTCTGTCCCTCTGAAGGCTAAAATTAGTGCATGGCTGGGTTTTGAAGTTTTCTAATGAGGAACAATGTTCGTAGGTCTGAAGGGCGAACATCTTGAATACCAGTTTGTGAATGAGCCCTGAAACATCATCAATGGAACTTTCTTGCTAAGTACATCAGGAATGATTGCAATAATTAACTAAGTTAATCCACTAAAGCTCAGACTTGTGCCAACTAATGTTAGTGAATTAACTAGAATACCTAAGTTAACCTGGCGATGGCCACAAAGTCAATGAAGAGAGATGTTGGGTGTGCTGATCTTCTGCATTGACTATACCTCAGTTCCTTGAAATTAGGCAACCTGAGTTCAGAGATGAGCACTGTATTCAGACTGCCTACTACTGAAACCTAGCTTGCATTTTCCATTGAGCAGATGATGAACTGATGTTCAAACAGATTGACTGCCCTGTTCTCTCTGCTTCTTCTTGATAGCAGTAGAGTTCCCATTCGTACACACTTGTTCCTGGTCCCTCTGCTATGTTGGTTTGTGTCTGCCTTGCAACCCAGGGTGGGGGATTAGTCTGCCTGTTTCCAGCATGAGACTACCCTCAGCTGGTATTGCCACCAAACCTGGAGCTGTGCCTGTAGTGACCATCCCAAGGCAACAAAGAGTGCCTGTGGTAAAGCTGAGTTACACGCTCCAAAGTTTCACACCACGCTTTTAACAAAGCCATCCTTCCCCTTCCTCGGTTTTCCCACACTCTCCAGCCAAGAACACATATTAAATACAAAAGCCTCATAGTACATCTGTGAAAAACAATTTCACTTGTACTTTCTAATCATTTTTTGAGTTGCAGCAGTAATGTGCAGAAGGTAAACCTCATGTTATGGTCTTGGATAGTTGCAACAGGTGTATCTGAATTAGTGGAATCTTTTGAGTTCGTGCTGGTAGGCTGGCAAACTCAAAAACCATCTACCCTGAAGGCTTCCACTACTTCTATTTGCAATTCTGGATAGGACCTTGGTGAGAAAGGATTCCTTGTCATACCCAGCACTTCCCAGGAGCACTCCAAGTCTGAGCACTGAAACAGTTGGAGGCAGAAGGACAAAAAAGCTGCTGAAACTCCAAGAACAGTTACAAGGATCTGTGACCAGCGAGGATATTAGAAAGGCAGCTGTAGCCCATATTACAAGTGGCCCAGCGTGGCCCTGACCCATGTGTGCCCAGAAGTCCTTGTGGCAGGACAGAGACTGAACCCAGCCCTCCAGATTCCCACGTCAGAGTCCGCATGGCTCCCCAGCATTGCCCTCCAGCCATTTGGGCTCAGTCCATGCACCCAGCTCAGGGTCACACTTGGCATTTACCACAATGGTTGTCTGGAGATCACTAGGGCAGAATAATTTTCTCTGTACATCTCTGTGCAGACACTCTCCTTGCAGAACTGTTGCTTTGGTACATAACCAGCTGTGGACAAATCTTGAGCCAATGTGTGGAATGGAAAAGAGGGCTCCTGTTATATCACAAGCAGCACACAGATCCTTTCTTTTCCATCATAGATTTGAGCCAAATCCTATATCTGCCACACCGACGACAAAGGACAATACCATAGCTGAATTTAGACTTTAGAGAAATTAATTATACATTGGAAAAAAAGATACTTAAATTCAAAAATTGTAAAGGGATGCAACAATGAGAAGGAAAGCATTTAACAGTGTACTGAAAGGAGCTGCAAGTTTGAAGAGATTATAATAAATTGCCAAATAGACTGGGCAAGTGTAATGTGTTCAGCCTCAAAAGCCATTACAGCAAGGCTAAAAAAGGAAGTTTTGATCCTAATTAAGAGAAGCTTCTTGCATGTGGTAACTCATGTAATATCTGCACTGTTAAAACAAGGCTAATACCTCAACAGAACTTCAAGGTACATTATTTATGGGTTTCTATAGTGCTGCCCATTGTAGCACCTAACAAACATGAAAGAGCTTAGCTTTACGTCATCACTGTGGGGCAGAGCGTGTTTATTAACCCTGTTATACAAATGAGGAAAGAGGAAGGCTAAGGTAACTTCCAGGCGCTCATGCAGGAAGGCAGCCCGGTCTCCTGGCTTCCCATCCAGCGGTGGAAGCAAGGCGACAGCCCTCCTGCCCCACCACCTTCGCTCTGAGCACAAGGGTGGTGGAGACCGCGGTCTCATTGGACCTTCACTCTTTGTGGGAGTGATGCTGTGACCTGGTTGCATGGTGAAACCCTTTCATACCCACCTTTGCTCCCTGCTTGCAGGAGTGCCAGCGCCAAGGGCCACCTCAGCTCTCTCCTGAGCAGCTCCACTGCCTGCCCAGCCTCCTCCGGCTGCCCCATGGGAATCATGGGATCCTCTTCCATCACGTCTCATGGCGCTGACCTACTTACTAACTCTAGACGAAATGTGGCCCTTTTGCTCTCTTCCTATGAGATCATTGCCCCATTTTCTCTCTGGATAAATAGGGGAGTGGTGGTAAGAAACCCCAGCACTGGAAAACTAACCGGGACTATTTAAAGTTGGTAGCAGAAAGGAAGGTATTGAGCATTGCGGGAAGAAAAGAAAGAAGTGATGTGATTGCATCTTCACAAGTGGCTTCCAAACTCGCCTCTGCCAGGCAAGCCATCCCCAAGAGTGTTATAAACCTCCAAATTCCCAGCAGGCTTTTGACACTTTGCTTGGGGTCTGCTGATTAAATGGGAGGGTGTTGTGTGCAGTGGAGGAGCTAACAGAAGTTACCTGCTGTCCAGACAACTTCTTCTGTCCAGTTTCTCTGCCTGACAAGGAGCAAGTGGGGAAAATATGTCGACCTTGTGGAAGCCTGGATGGCTGCCCACAGTGAAACGATGTGATTTATGGGATCTGCAGATGGCTGCCAACACTTTTAGTGTCTTTCATTTGTGTCTACAAAGCTTTGCAATAAAGAGCAGCCCTGCCGCTCTTCAGTGACTCTGTTGCTTCCTATTTGAAGAAGCCTATGTTATAGCCCGAGTGGTGCTGGACGGAGTGGAAACCTTTCAGGTCTGGTATTAAAAAGGAAAATAATTTCTAGAGAATTAGAAATTCCACAGTCTATGGAAAAAACCCTCTCCATTCCATCAACCCAGTTATCACCTTTAAGAGCTTGCTGTGGTCTTCCAAAACATCATTTGCCTTTGTTCTATCATTCTGAGTTAGAACTGAATCTTATATAGTCCTTACTGAGGATTTCTTCCGTCCTCTTCCCAGCTCTTGCCTAGTCTCTCCTTTCCCCTGCTGGGTACAATTCTGGGAGGTGCCGAGCACCCTTGATTTAAGAGAGACATGTAGGAGACAAGATGACTGTGGATTAAGACCCTGGAGTTGGGTCAGGGCTCTTGGCATCTTTCTTTGCAAGTAAGGACTTGTGAACACCGTGGAAGGGATGCAGCCTGATAAGCCCACACCATGCATACAAGATTGAGCAAATTTGCCAACTCAGATGCAGTTCCCTCTCTGAAAGGGTTATGAAGAGAAAGGCAGCATGATGCAAATGTGGCTGCACCACTCCTGGGTCCAAGCTGGAGTGTTTCTGCACCCAGTTTCTGCACCCAGAGAACCACTCTGTTTCTTGAGTCCACTTACATTTCTGAAACCAGGACTAACTCAGACAGAGTCACCCTGGCTTTCCCTGCTCACAGGGATGCCAACACAGTGTAAGCAGAGCTTCCTTCTTTCCCAGGCTAGGCTAGTACTTTGAATGGGAAACTTCATGAATCACAGTGCCTGAAATTCCTCCTCCAGCTCCTGCAGCACTTCACAGAATCATAGAACCATAAAATCATTTAGGTTGAAAAAGACCTCTAAGATCATCAAGTCCAGCCGTTAACCTAGCACTGCCAAGTCCACCACTAAACCATGTCCCTAAGCACCACATCTACATGTCTTTTAAATACCTCCAGGGATGGTGACTCAACCACTTCCCTGAGGAGCCTGTTCCAATGCTTGACAACCCTTTCAGTGAATAAATTTTTCCTAATATCCCATCCAAACATCTCCTGGTGCAACTTGAGGCCATTTCCTTTCATCCTATCACTTGTTACTTGGGAGAAGAGACCAACATCCACCTCACTACAACCTCCTTTTAGGTAGTTGTAGAGAGAGATAAGGTCTCCCCTCAGCCTCCTCTTCTCCAGACTAAACAACCCAAGTTCCTTCAGCCACTCCTCATAAGACTTATGCTCTAGACCCTTCACCAGCTTTGTTACAGAATCATAGAATTTGTTGCCCTTCTCTGGACACGCTCCAGCACCTCAATGTCTTTCTTGTAGTGAGGGGCCCAAAACTGAACACAGTATTCGAGGTGCGGCCTCACCAGTGCCGAGTACAGGGGCACGATCACTTCCCCACTCCTACTGGTCACACTACTTCTGATACAAGCCACTGTGTTACTGGCCTTCTTGGCAACCTGGGTACACTGCCAGCTCATATTCAGCCGGCTGTCGACGAGCACCCCCAGGTCCTTTTCCGCCGGGCAGCCTTCCAGCCACTCTTCCCCAAGCCTGTAGTGTTGCATGGGGTTGTTGTCACCAAAGTGCAGGACCTGGCACTTGGCCTTGTTAAACCTCATACAATTGGCCTCAGCCCATGGATCCAGCTTGTCCAGATCCCTCTGTAGAGCCTTCCTACCCTCAAGCAGATCAACATTCCCGCCCAACGTGGTGTCATCTGCAAACTTACTGAGGATGCACTCAATCCCCTCGTCCAGATCATTGATAAAGATATTAAACAGAACTGGCCCCAATACTGAGCCCTGGGGAACACCACTTGTGACTGGCCGCCAACTGGATTTCACTCCATTCACCACCACTCTTTGGGCCCAGACATCCAGCCAGTTTTTTACCCAGTGAAGAGTACACCCCTCCAAGCCATGAGCAGCCAGTTTGTCCAGGAGAATGCTCTGGGAAACGGTGTCAAAGGCTTTACTAAAGTCTAGGTAGACAACATCCACAGCCTTTCCCTCATCCACTAAGCGGGTCACCCCGTCATAGAAGGAGATCAGGTTAGTCAAGCAGGACCTGCCTTTCATAAACCCATGCTGACTGGGCCTGGTCACCTGGTTGTCCTGTACATGCCGCGTGATGGCACTTAAGATGACCTGATCCATAACCTTCCCCAGCACCGACGTCAGACTGACAGGCCTGCAGTTCCCCCGGATCCTCCTTCCAGCCCTTCTTGTAGATGGGCATCACATTTGCTAACCTCCAGTCAACTGGAACCTCCCCAGTTAGCCAGGACTGCTGACAAATGATGGAAAGTGTCTTGCTGAGCACTTCCGCCAGCTCCGTCAGTACCCATGGGTGGATCCCATCTGGCCCCATAGACCTGTGTGTGTCTAAGTGGTGTAGCAAGTGGCTAACCATTTCCCCTTGGATTATGGGGGCTTCATTCTGCTCCCCTTCCCTGTCTTCCAGCTCAGGGGGCTGGGTACCCAGAGAAGAACTGCTCTTACTATTGAAGACTGAGGCAAAGAAGGCATTAAGTACCTCAGCCTTTTCCTCATCTTTTGTCACTATGTTTCCCCCCGCATCCTGTAAAGGATGGAGATTCTCCTTAGCCCTCCTTTTGTTGCTAATGTATTTATAGAAATATTTTTAGTTGTCTTTTACAGCAGTAGCCAGATTAAGTTCTAGGTGGGCTTTGGCCCTTCTAATTTTCTCCCTGCATAACCTCATGACCTTCTAGTCCTCCTGAGTTGCCTGCCCCTTCTTCCAAACTCTCCTTTTTTTCCTGAGTTCCAGCCAAATCTCTCTGCTCAGCCAGGCTGGTTGTCTTCCCTGCCGGCTTGTCTTCAGCAGGTGGGGATGGCCTGCTCCTGTGCCTTTAAGATTTCCTTCTTGAAGAATGTCCAGCCTTCCTGGACTCGTTTGCCCTTCAGGACCGCCTCCCAAGGGACTTTGTCTCTCTGTCTTTGTCTTGGGGCAGATCACGCAGATCCACAGTCTGTATGTTTTGGAAGTAAAAAAGTGGACATCAAAACCCACCTTTGGGCACCTGAGAAAACAGCTTGAGCCTCAAGAAGTGCTGAGCAACCTCCCTCAATGGAGAAAACATGGTTTCAGCTGACTAACTGTAAGCACTCAGTTAGCCTTCGCTTCTCATGTGTGCTCATCTGCAAAGTGGGGATCATTATATCTGACTCCCTCTCTAGGTATTTGGAAGCTAATTTAGTTAATGCTTGTCAAGCACTTTAAGGTTTTCAGATGAAAGGAGCCGCAGATAGGCAAAGCATTGCTATTACTGTTAATTATTTCTATTGTGCAAGTAGACATGAAAGCAGCAAGGGTGATGATTACTCGCTTCCTTTACAAGTGGCAAGACACAGTGCAAATACACAGACAGGGACCCTCCCTGCCCTGTAGTGCTCCTAATCTTACCAGCCAGATAAACCAGACAAAGAGTGAGGAAAGGAGCACAAACCCAGAGAAAAGCAATGCATGTAGTGACTTACCACACACGGGGTTTTTTGCCACAGCTGCTTTTTAAAAGTGTCCTGTTAGCCAAATACCACAATATCACTATTCTGGGGTATTTAAAAATCACAAATCAGGCTCCCAAAAAAGGAAAAGTTTTTTACAAAAGATAGTAAATGCTAATTCTCCTTATTTGGCTTCTGATTTTTGAGCAGATCAAGCTTTCAAGTTTTCCTCTGCAGCCACGAGGACTGAAAATATTTCACTCATTAAAAAAAAAGTCAAAATTCTCAAAGAACAAGTTGAAGTATTTGGATATATAAGATAAATTTCTGGTGGAAACAGGTTGCTGTCAATCAGCTGCTCAGCAGGAAGGAGATGAGCCGTGGGCTTGGTGGCAGCTCATCCCTCTTCCCTCCCAGGCACCCGGTGAGTATCTCACAATTAGTTTTCATTCTCCCCAGGGTGCCAGGGGCTGGGTGCACACCACAGAGGAGTTTATATGCAGTGATGAGATTTTCCACAGTAATTTGTTCCTTTATCTAATGCCTGGCTAGACAGGCAGACGGATAGAGGAGCAAAAAAACTGAGTGGCTCCCAGCCAGATGCTGAAACCTCTCACATGTGGCCGCAAAAGGGCTGGTGCTGGCTTAGCAGAGCGGGTGGGAAGCATGACCAAGGCCAGCGGTGTAGCGGTACTGGGATGCTCTGGGGTGAGACGTGACGATCTGAGCCTTCCCACGTTTCCTTCAGGGCGTGAAAGGTCACAGAGGTAGATCCTGGGCCAGGGAGTACCAGGCTAGCCCAGCAGTCAGGCATCTGCATCCCTCGCCTCCTTCAGACGCTGTTTCAGCCCATCTGTGGAAGGAGGTTGTAGCTGGATCCACAATATCCTGGGTGAATCCAGCAACCGCTGAACCTTCCTCTGACTGCTGTATGAATCCGTAGGGTTTTCTTGTTTGTTTTTTCCCAAATAAAAGCATCCAGTTCATTTAATATCAGCTGGTGAACAGGCTTGGGACAACATCTGCTGCATTTTTTGGTGAGCTTATGGTGGTATGAGGATGCTTGATGCAAGCTGTTATAAAACTATCAAACTACTCTTAAAAGATTCTCAGCCTCTTTCAAAAAGCAATTTTTGTGAGGAAAAGGCAGCAGTGTTTCTGGCAGGTCATAAGGAAGTGCATCCTTGTCTCATAATAACCATATACAACACTACAAGCCTCATAAGGATATCAAAAATGGGTTTAAAAAGCTGAAACAGCTGTCCTCCATGCACTGCTTCAACTTTTCACGTCTCCATTTCATACTTGGGCTCTCACCAAGCTCCCTCTAATGGCCACGGACATCGTGTTTCATTGCCTCCCTGCGCTGCCAGCCAGGCAAGATGCAGGCACGAAGCCCCAGTGTTGCACAGGGCGAGATGTGCCTACTGGAGGAGGCCCTCCAGGTTTTTATTTTTTTAATGTGTGTGGGTTCATCTCTCACCTAGCTCTTTTATGATCCTGTCTCCACCCAGTATCTTCCCTCATAACACTTTCCCAAGTTCTTACCTTTCTCCCCAGCCTCTGGAGACCTGCCATCATCGCAGAGTTAATGCACGTCCTGCCCTTAGCTCAATTTGGGCACACACCCTAATATAAAGAATGGATTACACCACCGAGGAATGACAGCAGCATATGCCAGACAGTTTGTACAGCTTTTTAAGTCCAGCTTTTTGATGTCTTCCTCATGCCAGCTGTGGAGGAGCTGCAGACTCAAGCCAGCTCTGCTAATGTGACCATGGTGCTCGGTGCAAAGGGGAGTGCAGCTGGCCCTGAGCCACACCAGTGCCGTGCTGCTATCCCTCTCTGATATATCACAGTCCTTCACAGAGCCACACAATCACAGAGCAGCTGAGGTTGGCAGGGACCTCCACAGTCATCTGGTCCAAACCCCCTGCTCAAGCAAGGCCACCTAGAGAAGGCTGCCCAGGACTATGCCCAGTTGGCTTTTGAATATTTCCAAGGATGTAGATCATATATCTCCAAGGATGGAGACAGACAGTTCACACATTTCAGAAAGGACTTTTAATCACCTCTCCTTTCGGTACCTAATTTTAGACAACAAACAAAAATGCCTGCAGTCCACCTTCCTCAACATCCCCTCACCCTCAAAAAAGCCTTGAAACTGCCTTCCAGTGGGCGTAGCAGCAGAAAAGTAAAAATAGTTTGAAGATGGAGATTGCTTCATTTCTGGGAAAATTTTCTGATGCAGTTGTCTGTGCAAGGAGAGAATCACTTTCATAAACCCAAGCAGTGCTAAGAAATGTCCAAAGGCACTTCCCACTTTGGGAAATACTGACCTAATTGCTTTGGGCCGTTCTGCTACATAAGATATGTGGAGATTTAAAACACTATTCTGTCCCCCAGTGGGCCCAAACTAACAACTTCAGGGTCATCAAGGGGATGGATTGTCCTTTCTTCAGCCAGCCAGCACCAGCTGGAAAAAACAGACAAACCTCAGGATCCGAAGACCAGCTGTATTTCCAAAGGCTTATCCAATTCTTCCACGTATATCAGTTTCTCCAATACAGGCAAAGTAAGTAGTAAGTACTTTTACAAGCAAGCAGTAATTCTGTCTACAAACCTGGACTCACGTACATGTTTGAAACATTACAGCTACGCACACAAAACTAGTATTGGTTTTCCTTTTTTTTCCTTTTGGCACAAAACCAGATGGGGATGGTTAAGGAGATGATGGTCCCCCTTGCAGTAACAAAACGGTCAATGATCACTTCTAACCTCTCAGCTGTTGCCCTTCTCTTTCATTCTGGTGGCAGTCACTGCTCCAGGTGCCTCAGCTTTGCATGGGATCTTTTAATCTCTCGCAGGTTACCTGGCCAAGCCATGTGTCTCTCAGTCTGACCAAAAACACCACCCTGGACTACAGAAACTTTCCCTCTTGACAATGTCAAACAGCTCTAAAAAATGCAAAGAACATCTTTTGACAAAACCCATGTTTCTTCAGTATATTCTCAATATTTGCTCTCTATTACCGAAGGCTTCCTGAGAGACCCGGCCAGTTCAGGGCAAGTTAGGAAGGGAGGAGAAGGATCACCAGAAGAAGTAACATTTCTCCCATTTGGTCAGGTAAATAGGGGCATTTTCCAGTGGGTACTGCTTTTCGCTCCTAATTCACCTGCACCCTGAGCACATACTTGGGCAAACCCCAGTGACAAAACACAAGGATGAGAAATGCCTTTCAGCCAAAACCAGAAAGAAGTGTTGCATGAAACCAGCAAAATGAAAGCACAAACCTCTAATTATTTTAATATTGGATAGCGACAGTATTGTTCTGTGTTAGGAGCACAAACAACCCTTGGCCACAGGTCATGGTTCATTGCCATTTTAGAATACAGTGGGGATGGCACAGTGCTGTCCCAAGACAAAACACTCAGGTAATTAAATAAAATGAGCTTCGCGATAAATCAGATGAACATACATACACACAAGCAAGCAGTGGGTAATTCTTTGCTGGATGGGCACAGCTCACTGGGTGTTGTTTCAGCACCATTCCCTCTCATCCCAGAAGGTGCTTCTGTAGAATGTTGGCTGTGCAACCCTGGGGTGGCCTGGGCTCACAGAGTCACTGATAACCACGGTGTTTATTCCTAAAGGGCTGTCTCTTTCTGGCGGCACTACTGTCCCATGAGAGTCAATGATGTGTGCACCGTCATCAGAGGACGAAAACTGCTCAGCAAACACTCTGGATGTCATCTCAGGGAAGAGAGAGAGCCTAAGTGTGTAGGAGTGGGAGCTGGGCATAAAAAGGAGATACAAGGGAAAAGGAAGAAGGAAAAAAATTCAGAAAAACAGGTAAAATAGAAGAGAAGATCCATTCATGTGATATTTAAGCTGTTGTCTCTGTGAAGTGCACATTCAGAACAAGCTGTGTGTTAGGACCACACATGTGTGATGGTACCGTGCAGTGAATATACCCCCCAAAGACTGCAGAGACCCTATTTTAAACTTGGTCCAGAACAACTTCCATTCCACCTCTTCAGACTCACATGCATTCTTAATATAAGCACCATAACCTGCACCACTCAATTATTCAATGATATTTTTTATGGCTATCTCTGATCTGATTCAAGACTTGAGCCTTTTTGCATGGAGCTGCTCCTCATCTTCCTCAGTGTTCTTGCCATGTGATCAGCTCTTTTTTGGTGGGTGTTATGTGGGTCTGGGATACTCCGGATAAAGGAAAACCTAAGTAACACCAGTACTGCTGTTTTCACCTTGCTGTTTCTACCTTAACAGGGCACCTGCACACTGCTGGATACAGGCAGGCATGTTAACCTGGGTACCTGCTGCAAGAGCAGGGAGTGCCAGCTGGGGCTCCGGAGCAGGTTATCTGCAATGCCCAAGCTCATGAATCTTCTCGGAGCCAGCTCATCTCAGAAAAATCCTCTTAACAGCAGTTTGCTTCCTGATTCTTCCTCAGGAAAATCAACCTCCCTTTCCCTCAGTTGAAGAAAACATTAACAACAAAGTGTCATACAAAACGGCAGCAAGAGATAATTTATGTCATAGTGCCAAAGTGGAACAAATTAAATTGAGTGGAGTATCACTGTGTACTTGGAATAAAGCTTTGACTTCAGAGGAACCACCTAAGGTTTGCACTAGAATAAATGAGAGCACAGCTGCCTGGCTCCTTTTTACACAGTGTATCAACAGCAAAAAGGGCATTTTCTCATCACTGCACTGCAGCTGCACTCCAAATGGGGCAGATCTATTAATAAAGTGGGCAGTCAGATATGCCCTTCAAAAACCTGCACAGGGCTGTAATTCTTCAGTTTCTAACTAACTCACACGTTACACCAAACAAGGAAATTGTAGGGCTGGAACGCTTTTCATTTCTAGCGTGATGAACAGGACTTTTTGCATATTTACATTTCCTCTCTCAGTACCCGTGCTACTACATGTAAGTGGAAAATTAATAAAGAGTTTATGGCTAAAAAGAGAAATAAAAGGAGGACCAGAGCTGATGTACAGTAAGTCAATATAATCAGGAGGCATTGATCAGTGGAACACAAAATGCTTTAATTGCCTTCAAAATCAATATTGCAGGGGGAAAAATAGATGTACACAATTGTATACACTCAGCTTAGCCACTAAACACTTCAGAGTCAAAATTCAGTTTTTCTAAGTATGTTATGGCTTCTAGGTTTTTTTTCATTTCTTTAGGACTTTATTTCAGAAAAACAGGTGGGACTCAGGCTCTCGGGAGTTAATCAAGACTTTCATTGTGCTCTTCTTTTTGTCATTCCTTCTGTACCCCACAATGAACAGTATTTCAGGCCAGAGCATTGGTTCAAAATCCCAGAGACTGAGTGGCATCATTTGCACTCAGAAGTCTGCATTTCAGAATCAACCAACAAGATCCTGTTCAGGAATGAGAAACAAGCTCTTCCCTTGGTCATAATTTTACAGTACTATGAAATCTCATTAAATCTCACAAGTACTGAAGCCTCCTGCACTCTTCAAAAGAATTTAGTTCAGTTCTCATCAAAAACTGAATATAGATCCTACCCAGCAACAGCAAATCTAAACATATTCTTGAAGCGGTAAGAGAATTGTGTTTAATATAGCTTACCAGTATTTTTATTTTTCTGTAATGGGTAGAAGCACTAGTCATTGGTTAAGTCCCCGAGTGCAAAGTGTTGCACAACCATAGATGAAAACACTGAACTTGTCCCAAACAGTTTAAAATCTATGTAGTACAATAAAAGACAACAGATTGCTGTAGGCAAATGGAAAAGCATAAAACTAATACAATATCGGTTCTACTCATTGTGCACTTGCTTGAAAAACTATTAAGCATACAGTGGAGAAGGCCACTGAGAGGTATTTGAGATTAAGAAGTGCAAGTCTAGGTATCCAGTCTTAGACACTAAATGATAAGTGATAGATGAAGTATGGTAGGCCTATGGGATAGGCTTTGGAAGGTGAAAAGAAGAAACTTAAAAAGGTCAGTAAAGGAATGTATAGTGCTGGGAACACAGTACAGATGAGAAACTACAGAGGTGAGCCTTGCACATTGCCCTGGAGGGCTATGAGCCAGGCAAAATCAGAGAAAAACAGAATCAAAATCAAGGATGCTGAGCCCAAATGAGAGTGTTAGCTGTGTGAGGATGGGAAAGGTGGTATCTTAGAGATATTATAGAGTAAGAGTCTATAAAAACTCCAGCCAACCAGGATATGAGCCTTAGGGGGAGGTTCATCTTAAATATCATTACAAATTTTCCTTATTTGCTTCTTAACTCTCTGCATAAACTGGCAGGTCCCCGCCATGTGCCCCAGCTGTCAGTGCAAATTGCTGATGGTCTTCAAGTTGTTCTAAATGTAATTCTTTAAATGCTTTAAATGCCATTAGACCTTGTGCCTTTGCCCTGTCTGAAGATGGTCTGAGACTTACTTTGTTCCTTTTCCTTGGGTTTGAAGCACCACCACCTAAAACATGGTGAAATGCTGTTGCTGGTGATGTCAGTTGAAGTTTGGGGCATTGAGTTCAGTGGGTTCAGGTCAGTTTCCCTCCTTCTTGCCATTTGTACTGTAATTAAGTTTATTTGCCTGAGATCACTCTATGGGCTTTTTTAAGATTTTCATTAGCTGTGAGTCAGTGATCAAGACAACCTTCCCTGCATCCTCTGATGCTGGTGGTATTAAATGCGCAACCCAGGGACTGAAGTCCCAGGCTTTTCTCCTGTGCTTTTGCAGCCACCCTGCCACACTGGCAGTCCTCATGGATGGGATTCATCTGACCATGGATGCCAACATTTAGGTCTGAACAAGCGTTGAGATTCTTTCACCATTAATGATTTATTGTAACCCTGCAGCAGCTCCTACAAAAGGTCTGGTTATTTTTTTCCTTAAAAGTGTCTGTTTCTCTTGCTAGGAAAAAAGGCAGTCTAGGGTGACATCTACCTCATGGACAACTAAAGTCATGTGAGATGAATTCCACCCTACACAACCAATCTTTTATAGTGAGAAATTTTCTCCAAAGGTGAGAGTGAAGATGAGAGGTGGCGGGGTGGAGAGCAGAATATTTTGCATCTTTGCTTTCACTCACATGCCCCTTTCGTTGATGTTTTTGTGATCAAGTCACCCTTCCATCTGGATGTTGAGAACCAGGCAACAGCAGGTGCCTGCCAGAGGGGACGTGTTTTCGGTTGAAGAGAGAGCCGATAATATTCTCAGCATGATTGAGGCCAAATCTAACCTACTGAGTAACTTATATATTCATATGTTTTAGTGTTTTGACATATTTTAATAGTTATTACTATCACATTTTCTACAAAAGAAGATGGCTACATCCCTCTTTCCTCAGTATGAGTCTTCTCCCAGTTTAATTTTAACATTTCTTCATAGCCTTTGCTATGTTTTTCATTTCTTGGCCCATCCCTAGCATCTCTTCTACCTTTCTCTTCTCCTTTGCCAAAGTGAATCTTCAATTTCCCTTCCATATTCCCACTCTCTCCTCCTTGGAATTGTGTTTTTCTTTCCTTGTTTCCTCACTTGGTCACACCTCTCCCTTCTTTCTAGCCTTTCTGCCCTTCTCCCTCTTTCTTTTTTGCCCTGTCTTATAGAGAATTTTCTTTCCTTCCCTTCTTGTCCCCACTCTCCTCACCCAGCTCTCCCAGGAGCATGCTTTGGAGCAAAGCCAGTACCAAATTTTGTGCAGAAGATGACTGTGCACCGACACCCATACTTTGCTGTGCCATGCGCCCATTGTTCCTCTTCACATGCTTGCACTCCTGCCATCTCCTGCCTCTCCTCTTCTGTCAAACTGTGCATGGCTGAAATGGTTGCGGCAGTAAAAAGGTCTCCGCTGCTCCAATCTGCATGTCCCGAGGGGCCAAGGCATTGACCGCTGGAACACTGCCTTCAAATGATCAATAACACGGGGTGGCATGCCAACCTCACGCCGGCCAACCAGGGATAACTTGGGGTATTTCCTCATTCTCCAGAGAGAAACAGCTATTTGTTTAACAGAGGTCATTGCCCGAAAACATTGCTGTGCCTCCCTCAGACCACCACTCTCCAAGAGAGAGGAGCTGGAAAGCCTGAAGCCGGCTGCGGAGAACTCTGGAACCTGGAGGCCATCTTAGCCCTGTGTAGAAGGTAAGCAAAGGTATTTACCTGCTTGCCTCAGCATTAAAAAGCAAAACTTTCTAAAACCGTAGTTAAAAATTAGAAGCTTGCTCCAGCCGCCTTGCTTAATGAAGCTGTAGAAAGTGCTTTTGTTTGCTGAATTAATAAAGTGTTTTGAGTGTTTCTGGCAATCCAGAGTGTTTTCCTAAGCTGTAATAACACGGTCAGATCCTCTGATGTACACAGGTAGCAAAGTGGAGTTGATTTTGGTGGTAGAGGCTTTTGCTAGGTCTGGTGATTGATGTTTAGGTAAGTTCTCCTTGCAGTTTGAAGTGGTATTGAGATAGGTCAAAAAGAATGGGCTGTAAACCCCTGTCCTTCCAGCCAAAGAAGCGTTGTGTTCCTTCACACTGGGTGAGAATTGGGCCCTCCGGCTATGTGCGAGAGATGCAGAAGAGAATTTATAACTCGCCTACAAGACCTAGCTTTTATAGAAGGAGGCCAGGCTGTGCCTGTGCTTGTTTGCTTCTCTCTGGGAGGAGGAGAAGTATGTGAGGTTGGGCAAACACATGGAAAAGCAAAAACTGGAATGACACGGGAAAGCAGACAGGCAAAAGTCAGTGTGAAAAAATAGCAAATGCATTGGGCATTTGAGAGAAAGATGGGTGAAATATCCATTACTCCTTCACTTTCCCTCCACTCCCTCCCCGTTTCATCTTTCATTTGCACATTTTTGGTCTGCTTAGATTTTTATCTCTTTGAGCTGGGCTTGCAAAATGCCCTGCCCAATTTTGAGCACTATATAAACAATAGGTAATGACTGTAAGCCAAGAAGCATCTCTGTTAAAAATGCTCCCTTCTGGAATAGTTTAATGCAAGTTAACTTGTTTTAAAGCTGTATTAAAAAGCATAACGTGATTGTAAAGTGCTCAGAAGATAAGGCATATAAGCACAGTGCTCTTATTAAACTCATAGCAGCAGAAAACAATGCAAATTTTTTGCTATAGAAATGCAAACTCAGAAGAAGTCTCTGGCAGTCTCAGCTACCTCACAGCAATATACGGCATCCCATAAAGTCTTCCTGTTTTCCCTCTCAGTTACAGAGGTCTGAGGACATTGATCTTTCTTCGTGCCTTACCTCACCTCTTCGTTGTCTTCGTTCTGTCAACGAAGCCGGTTTCAGCCTGTCTCTGGCTTTCTCAAATATCTTCATACTGTCTTTCACCTGGGCTTTTTTGCTTGGGAACCCAACTTCGATTGATTTCTGTACTTCTAGCCCGCTTAATACCTTCTCAACACCAACTTCTGTCACAAAACTTTCAGGATTAGCCAATGCACATGACTAAATTGAGGGACATTTCACTGTTTACTGTCTTGGTTATTACAAAAACTATTTGCACGTAGCAAGCGTAGGCATGTGCACATCCATGGGTGCGTGTGTGTGTGTGTGTAACATGGGTGTGTGTACTGAGATGGTATGTATCCAGATTATCTTCTTTTTCTTACATTTGGTAACTTGCTCATGGTAGAGCAAAGCCATCTTTGTCATGAACTGTCAGCTTTCTCTGAGGACAGAAACCTGCAGATTGTCATTTTGTATTTTTATGCATTTGAAAGCCTTGAGCTGGAGTGAAGCTATGGTAAAACATCATGAAGAAGTTGTGATCAGTTTATGCCATAAAGTTAATGGCGGTGTGAAAGTTCAATAATTTCAGTTACAGTAGTCTGAAATTTCCAGCCCAACATGGAGAAAAATTTGTGGATCCACTTTTGTATTGATCAGCCTTTTCTCTTTGGCTATAGATCACAGCATGGGTGCAGTACGAGCTGGGGTTGCTCACTTTGGTGAAGGGGGACCTAATAGCAGCCTACATCAAATTTGTAAGGGAGTAACAGAGGTGATGGAGTGGTGGGAGAGGATATAACGAGGAGCAACAGTCACATTTACAGCTTGGGAGATTCAGGTTGGACATGAGGAAAGACCTTTTCATCAAGAGGTTGGGGCACCCCTGCAACACGTCACTCACAGAGATGGTGGTAGCTTCATCCTTGGGGGTTTTCAACGCTCAGCTATGCAAAGCCATGGCTGACACAGCAACCTAGTCTTGGTGGTAGTCCTGCTTTCAGCAGGAGGTCAGACTGGAGACCTGCAGAGATCCCTTTCAACCAGTGCTTCATTTATGTTGATTCTTTGATTTTAAAAGATGATTCTTTGATTTTAAAAGAAGAACCTGACCACTGTGAAATATTAAGCTGCTGTTTTACATGTTATGGCAGACCTCTGAAAATGAGGTGGGATGGCTTTGTGACCTGCCCTTAGCAAATCGCCACAGGATTAGACATGCTTCCAGTTTTTCAGATATTTTAGCATGGGTGCCAAACAGCCCCGTAACCCACAGTCTTATCTACCCTTATCATCTGCAGAATAAGCACGTCACAGGAAACAGTAATGAAAGTTTCTCCAATTCTTGCTGACATTGTAGTTTTGACTGAAATAGAGAAAATGCAGCTGGTAGGGGCCCCGGTGAGGCTCCCCGGTCTGCCCCAGCACCAAGGGGGCGTTGAATGTTTCTGTGGCATTCCTGGCAGTCACTTCCTGCTCTTCTAGACCTTCAGTGCAGGAGATTTCAAATCAGCTTCCCAAGACAGTGGTCCCAGACAACCCGGTGCAAGCCACCTCCCTTTCCACCCAAGGCCTTAGCCCCACCGTGAAGTCTGCCAGCCAGGGTATCAGTTTGTACAGCCATGGTTGTGTTACTGATGTTCCAAATGGACAGACAATTGTCCACTGACGACTAAAATGAAATTCTCCATTTATTTCATACCCACACATGTTTAGTCCTGGCAATTTTAAATAAATTCAGTTAAACATTCCAGTTTTTAATAATTCCATTTTAAATAAAGTCTCTGAAGGGAACAGGTTCTGTAGAACAGGATTATCTGTGTAAGTCTTAACTGGAACATTCCTTGCTTCAAAACTGATTCTTCTTTCATTAAAGAAGAAAACTGCTGAAATCCCATGCTCCCTGCGCTGCAGTAACCCAAACCTCCCTGCATCTTTCCTCAGCAGAGAGCTACTATGTGCACAGGGAAGTGTTCGAAGTGCATTGGGATCACCCTGTTCCCACTGGCGGCATGTGCCATAGTCTCCAACATCCTCCTGTACTTCCCCAACAGACAAGTTCTGCAGCTCAGCGAGATAACTGATCTGGTCTGGTTTTTCCATGGCATTCTGGGAGCTGGGATATTGGTAAGAGAGAAGTGTTGCTACTGTTTCTTATGGGGTGTTTTTTTGTTTTGTTTTGTTTTAAATTCAGGGCTAAGAAAATCTCTGTTAACAAAAAAAGTCATAGAAATGTCTTTCGCATAAACATGTGAGCAGCTTAACTGGGAAGTTGGGGTTCAGGACTGAGAAAGTACATTCAAGACTGAAAAAGTCCCTAATCACAGGAATACAAGGTATTCCTGAAATAAATGTCAGGACTCCAAGTCAGGAGGAAGCAATAGGACTGACTCCTCACCATGGAGAAGGGTGACATGGGTGTTCACGTCTCCATGAGTCAAAGCAAAGCTGAGGTCCTAAGCTCAGTTGGAGGTGGTGAGTTTTCACTATTGGCTGCACCCCCTTGTTACTCCTCTAACTGATTTTATGCTCACATAATTCACAAAAAACATTAAGGGCAAAATAGAAGCATGTTTCAGTAGGTATTCGTTAGAGACCCAACAAACACTCAATGAATGTGTAGCTGCAAATGGCTTAAATCCCAAACGCCCCCTGTGTTCCCACACACCCACCTACCCCCTTTTGGGTTTGATCCGGTTTGTATGTGCTCTTCTATAACCAGTTCTCCATTCCACCACTCAGGAAGTATCGCTTTTATGTGAATATCCATAACTACAAGGGAACATGTTTGGGAATTCTGATCTTTCCAGTTCATTAGAAAGCCTGCTCCCTTTACGCTCTTCCAATTATCCACCCAAGTGCAGATAAAAAACTGAGCAAGTAACATGCATATGACAAGTACTGGCTGTTATGCAGCCTAGGCAGATGGTAAACTGGCACAGAGCTGGCTACCTGCACGTCAAAAAAAAAGAATGTTTAAGAATAATTAACTTAGAGAAAAACAAATCTCATTCACAGTCAGGCTGTGATGCAGCTACCAGTTAAGTCTATGGAAAAGCTACAATGGCTGTGGTTCAGAATCATATTTCCCAAAGAAGAAACATGGTATAAGATCATTCAATAAATTGTTCTCCACCAGCAGCTTGCCTGCTTCTTCTTTCAGCTACCACTTGGGCCTATTACTCATGCTGAGCTTGAACGTAAGCATGAGTTTGTGGAAGGAAGCCTAAAGGAAGAAGTGGAACTACATGAGAGACCTGTGGAAAATTCGTATCACTGCAAGCCCAGGAGTCATTGGCTTTCAATGAAAGGAAAGGCAGATGTTAGGAATGAGAACGTCACAGGCTTGTTGAAAACGTGCATTCTTTTAAGGCTTCCACAGAGGCTTGCCTGTGGCCAGCACTGTGTACATCAAAAATGAGAATAGCAAGTGAGAGGGGAGGAAAAATTTGCATTGACCTTCAAAACACAGCTTTAGAAGTAATTATTGATCCACAAGCAATGCTGTTCAGTGTATATGTTTTCCAGAAAACAGCGTGACAAATGCCCACAGATGAAGAGAAGGGGAAAGAAAGTATTATCATCAGCTCCATTTTCCAGGTGCTGGAATCATGGAAAAACGAAGACTGGCTTCTGGACCTCGTAGGGAGCTAAGCAAGGGGCAAGAGTGCCCCATGACTGGAGCCTGGGCCATATCCTGACTCCACAGTGAGGACAGACTGGGCTGCACTGTGTTCCCCCATGCACCGGGCTTCTCCCCAAAGGAAACTCAGGAAAGTCATGCCAACAGGTTGCCTGATCTTAGAGAATCTCCCTGTAACCAGGACACAGCCTCTGCAGCCAGGACTGTGGGGGAAACTTCATAACAGCCTGGCCTGGCTCTGTGAGCCAGAAAACCTGCCTCCACCTGGGAATTTCATCCATAGACTGGTACCTAGATCATCAGCGCACTCTTTGGCTGAGCATCCAGCCCCACCCTGTTCTCCTCCTCTGCTGCTTCTCTAATGGAAATTTATGACGTGAAAACATCTCCATTTCCTTATTTCAAAAGTTTAGGGTGTAAAGAGAGGAAGACTGGCTCTGTGTGTCATAGTAATGTCTTTCCTGATGGAAAGCCTATGAGCAACACTGGGAAATACCTGACTGAGCCATGGCTCACGGCTCACGCGCAGCCCTCATTTTACTGACAACAGCCAAATCTAGAAAATTCTCATTCCCATGTCAAAAGGCAGGTGTTTATAATCAGGCACTGCAAAAAAACAAAAGCTGCCAAGCAAACCCTTCATCCTGAAGCAGGCTAATAAACAACACAAAGGTGTTCACAGCTTAGATGGGAAATCTCCAAAGAAGAAAGACAGCCCTGGAGGAAAGGGAGTGTTGGTTTGATGCGCAGAGGTATTAGGTCTCATTCTGAGTGCCAGACAGTGGCACATTGGGGCTTAAGCTGGCTCAGGGACCACCTGTGATTACTTAAGAGCTGACTTCTTTCCGGGAAGAGGAACGTCTTTTTAACCTCAATGCTCTACATCTGCAGGCCTCCAGCTGTGGTCCAGCAACCACTGCAGGTGCTGGAGGCTGCCTCTGGGGTGTGCATAAAAGGCAACAGAGAGAAAATCCTTTGAAAAATATTTAGGAGCCTGCAAATTTAAGCAGGTTTCATAACGCTGTCCTATACACTCTAACAGAGATATTCACACTACGTACATAAATTCCCCAGGCTTCATTCACCACGGACATTCTACTCTTCCTGTCCTACATGGCACAATATCTCTCCAACATTTAGTCAGGTTGTTTTTACAGCTTTTACCTTTTTTGTTTGTTTGTTTGTTTGGGGGTTCTCCTTCTTTCATTAACTTTATAGGGACCATTTCCTACTTTCTCAAATACTCATTTTCTTACGTTGCTTTTTGAGATGCCTGCACAAGCAGTGGTGGGCAGAGGCAAGGCAGCAGGAGTGCTCTGGCTGCACAGCTAGACCCACAAAAGCTTTCTTGCCCTCTAGCTACCAAACTAAATGCAGCTTTTCCTATCTCCAGAGTGCCTCTGTAAGGTGGCATTATATCCTGAGACACAGATGTTTGTTGACTCCATTGTATCAGTCCAGCTCCACCTGATAATTACCATGGAGAAAGCTGATGCAAACCGGGAGTTCCCTGTTGAGTGAAGTCCATTTTGTGGGTTTTCCAGAAGCTGAGCACAAAGGACCAAAGTCAGATGTGTTTCAGGAAGTTTAAGACTGATTTCCCAATTATAACCCAGAGCAGGACGCTCAGAAGATTTAAGCTGATGTAATTCTTACTCCAGTGATGCATCTTTCCTGAGCAGAAATTCCATTTTCTCAAAACTGACATGTTTGTTCCTGAAAAAAAACCCAACAAGCCCCTGCTGAAAAGAAGCAGTATAGCTTCAGCAGCCAGAATTACTTTACCAGAAACTTGCCAGCCAGCTCTAGCTGTAATCCCACGCTTCTTCCTGAGTTACTCTTCAGCAAGTGCTAACATCTAAGCAGGTGTAACTCACAGAAAAGAGGCAGAAGGTGGTTTGCATTTGAGGAAGATGATGCCCCAGCTCTTAGACTTTAAAAACCATCCCAGCAGAGGTACTGCACACCAATTCAGCTTGTGCTTTTCTCACAGGTTATTTTGCCGGCATTCATGATGCTGGGAGCAGGCGGAGCAGGATGTTGCACTAACAGATGTGGGGTAAGTGGATATTTATGTGTTGAAATGGTACTATAGGGCTTGCACAATATCTCTTAAATGGCTGTTCAGCAGATGGAAACGTACAATGACAAACCATCACACCACCATCAACAGCCATGTCAGGGAAATGCAGAAGAAGAGCTTGATCTACAGCGTCCCTGGGCTGGGGCTGAGAGCTCAGTTAGCCAACAAGAGTGTTTTGATATTGCAGCCACTGATATGAGGGAAATCATACTCAGCCAGGGCAGGTACTGAAGCATTTAGCCACATTGCTGAGGGCAGAGGGCGACAAAGCTACTTCAGCCCACATAAAGTAAAGCACAGTTTCAGCTTCCTCCTGCTTGAGGCAATCCTAAAGATTGAGACAGCTGCCTGTTCCTTCTGCTTTCATCTGGTCCTGTTTCCTCCATACCCTTCCATGGCAATTTGCTTTTCCACAGGTTCATCCCTGCTTACCTCTGTAGGGGCAGATAGGTCCCCTACTTGGCAGGCCCGTGCTAAAAGCCTGAGCTGCTGCTGGCACTAAGGAGCCAGCACTGCTTCCTGGAGGCTGGTCCCAATGGAAGGCTTTGACATGTAGCATGCATTTGCTCAAGCGTTATGCACATGAAAGGTGCAAATGCAATTTGGGCTTTCTGCCATCCAGAGAAAGGCCAGAGAGACTTTTTCCCTTGATAATTAAGAGTATTATAAAGCAATGTGCTACACAGGCATCTCCATTAATCCTCAAGCCCTGGGCACAGACTTCTATGCAGCTATCATTATTAGTAAGAATAAACTGACTTAGAAACTGACTTAGCTTCCATCCCAGAAGCAGTCTGGAATGAGAGATTCCATACAATAAAGCACGTCTTCTCTGTACTCTTCCATTAATGTTTAGTTTGATCCATGAGAAGACCTTTACTTCTTCAAGGTGTTTTATTTAAGTTAATTCATTGTTCATAATACCAAAATAACATTCTTCCTTAGGATCTCAGCAAGTACATCTGAAGGGACACGTGTGGTGGGTTGATCCTGGCTGGACGCCAGGTGCCCACCAAAGCCGCTCTATCACTCCCTCTCCTCAGCTGGACACGGGAGAGGAAATACAACAAAAGGCTCATGGGTCAAGATAAGGACAGGGAGAGATTACCGTCCTGGGCAAAACAGACTTGACTTAGGGAAATTAGTTTAATTTATTACCAATCATATCAGAGTAGCATAATAAGAAATAAAAACTAAGTCTTAAACACCTTCCCCCACCCCTCCCTTCTTCCCGGGCTTAACTTCACTCCTGATTTTCTCTACCTCCTCCCCTGCAGTGGCACAGAGGCACCAGGAATGGGGGTTGCGGTCGGTTCATCACACGTTGTTTCTGCCATTCCTTCCTCCTCAGGGGGAGGACTCCTCACACTCTTCCCCTGCTCCAGCATGGGGTCCTCCCATGGGGACAGTCCTCCATGAACTTCTCCAATGTGGGTCCTTCCCACAGGCTACAGTTCTCCACAGACTGCTCCAGCGTGGGTCCTTTCCACGGGGTGCAGTCCTTCAGGAACAGACTGCTCCAGCGTGGGTCCCCCATGGGGTCACAAGTCCTGCCAGCAAACCTGCGCCAGCGTGGGCTCCTCTCTCCACGGGTCCACAGGTCCTACCAGGAGCCTGCTCCAGCGCAGGCTTCCCATGGGGTCACAGCCCCTTCGGGCATCCACCTGCTCAGGCGTCGGGTCCTCCATGGGCTGCAGGTGGATATCTGCTGCACCATGGACCTCCATGGGCTGCAGGGGGACAGCCTGCCTCACCATGGTCTTCACCAGGGGCTGCAGGGGAATCTCTGCTCCGGTGCCTGCAGCATCTCCTCCCCCTCCTTCTTCACTGACCTTGGTGTCCGCAGAGTTGTCCCTCTCACATATTCTCACTCCTCTCTCCAGCTGCAGTTGCACAGGTTTTTTCCCCCCTTCTTAAATATGTTATCCCAGAGGCATTACCACTGTCGCTGATGGGCTCGGCCTTGGCCGGTGGCAGGTCCGTCTTGGAGCCGGCTGGCATTGGCTCTATCAATCAGACATGGGGGAAGCTTCTAGCAGCTTCTGGCAGAAGCCACCCCTGTAGCACCCCCAGCTAACGAAACCTTGCCATGCATACCCAATACAACATGTATTATTTTTGTATAAATAGAACATTGATTTTACCAAATGTCACATGCACAGAGAGGATGCCAACGATGGCCAAGTAGGCCAGTTGCAGAGCTGGGGTGTGAGCCTAGGCACCCTGAACCCAGTGCCTGAGCCAGCTGCTTCTCCTGGTTTTGAGTGATGTAGAAAGTGGTGGTGAAAAACAGCTGTACTGTGGGTGTTCCCACGCTCTGCTGAACGTGCTAAGTCATGAGGGGAAATTCAGGTGAACTGGGTCCAGTTCATACAGCATCTCAGGGCTCCCTTCTCCGTCCTTCATTCCAGCACTAAATATTACAGAGCCAAGAGTCAAACTTCCCCAGACTGACTGGGTTCACTCCCCTAGCCCACTGGCGCAGGTGGTAGCACAGTGCCATCCAGCAGCCCACATCTGCAGACCCCCTGCACTCCCCTCCACCATCCTTTCACTGTCGGAGCCATTCCTAGCAGCAGCACACGGGTGCCAGGTATCCTGTCTGCACCTTCCCATCATTGATCAGTTACCCACAAGCTGTTCCTCTTCTTCCTTATTTGCTGTTATAGAGGAATACAACAGACATTGTTGACAAAGTAGTTTGATTATGTGCTAAGATGTTTGTATAAAGAGAGCTAGCTGATGGCCAGGTGATGAAGCTACTCAAACCACACTAGAGAACAGGCTCAGTGAGGACAGTATATCTTCGAAAATGCTGTCTTCTGGGACTGTGGGAATTGCCCACCTCTTTGAGGTGGAATGGGGTGAAGCTCTACAAGTCACTCTATGGTTTAAACAGAATGTGGCTCAATGTAGAGATGAGATGGGGACATGAGAATGAGTGAGTGGCTATGAATGGCATTAAAAACAACAGTTTCCCCTGCACAGCTCCTGAGGAAGAGTGATTTCCAAGCATGAAAAAAGAGGTGAGTATTGCAGGGAGATCTGAAGGCTAATGATGTGCTTCTTCAGGTGAAGAAACCTCAGGGAAACTTTGCTTTGGGGATAGCAGGAGGAAATGCACAGACACCCACAGCAGGGTTGCTCAGATGCCCTCACCATATGGGCTGTATACCCAAGGTGGGGTATGGTATGAATCACCAGGTGCTGGAGAGCAGAGGAGCCCTGGGTCTGGTTCAAATGTGCATGATGGCAGCGACTTCCCAAGGTGCCAGAGCTCCTTGTGAGGTGGGTCTGGGTGGACTTGATACGGGGTCCCCAGCTCTTGGTGGCTTGCCCACCAACTTCTACCTACTGGCAGAGAAATAGCCCACACTGGAGCTACTCAGGAGCCTCTGTAACCCAAAGGTTAGTTTGCCCACCTTTCTGCTTTGGGGACCTTAGGTATAAAATCATAATTTACACTGAATACTCAGCATTGCTTTTCATAGGAAAAAAAAAGGCTAAAGAACTAATACTCTTCAGAATTATTATTCAATCAGAACATAACCATTTTCCTCAGGGTAGGGACTCTATCCTATTATATTTTGTGCAATCCCTGGTTTAATAGTTTCAGCCTTCATCACAGCCTTTACATGCTGCTGAAGTATCAACAACAGTAATAATTACTAAATATCTTATCTTTTTGTTCACCTTATTGAGTTCTCCAGTTCACAGTGATTATGTGCTGCATTGAGTAAGTTTTTTCATTAATCCATTTTAAATTGTTGCCTGCAAACATACCTAGATGGCTTCTTGTCCTTGCATTATGGAGTAATAATTTTGGAAAGTAACAGATTTAGAAAGCTTCCACGTCTTGCAGCTTAGCATGTACACATCTGAAAGCATCCACTGCACTGGCACGATGAGGAAAAAAGGCCCCCCAAAACACAACTTCTGTTGTTGCATCAGCAAACATACTCCAGTATTTCTCTCTAAGCCTTCCTTAAGAGTTACTAGAAGAACAAGAATAGCCATAGTATCTTTCCAGACAAACAAACCTAGATAAGCAAAGATATCTGGATAACCAGATAGGATATTAATTCCACCAAAAAACACCTCCAGAGAAACAAACAAAGAAGAAATAAATGTGCATGGAACAAGAACCAGGGCAATAAAGAGCAGCACAAGCTGGGACGGGAGGAACTTGGTAACTTCACCAATGCAGCTGATGCAAATTCTCAAAGCATGAACGCTAAAAGTATTCATCAGCTCACCAGAGACAATCCAATTGTGTGAAGGATAAAGCAGGGAAAACATTAAAAGAAAATCAGCAAAAATGATCAGCTAAACCTTTGCAAGAGGTAGAGAACAGGCCAACACCTTGGGAAACTAATTTCAACAAACTCAAGCACCCCAGCTTAGACCTCATATTGTAACTGAAGACACAAATGAGGAAATAAAACATTTCACAAAAAAAGTGATAAATGAATATGGTACAGCTAGGGAAAATGCTGAAAGGTTGAGATGATGCGATAGTTAATAAAATTGTTGGATTTCCATAGAATATGGGATAAGCCTCCAGAAAAGACTCCAGAAGAGTAAATGTAATGGGGAAGTGCCACTGTCTGTCCAGAAAATGCCCAGGAAAGCCACTTTAACAGCTGCAGCAACTTCAGACTCCCCTTTCAGTGACAAGTAGTCTTTGTCTATATAAACATGTGCACAGTAAAGGGAAGAGGTGAGATCAAGCTAGCCACACAGCCAACAGATTTCAAATGAGAAAATCATGTGTCAAAGAATAGTCACCAAAGATAGCACTGATGAGTACTACTAGTACTAATCCCTATCATAAAACATAGTAGTAGCAAAAGGCCATTTGACATTTTCTATCATAATTGTCTTTGGGATGCCCATACTGCTATGCTGTGCTAAAACTAATCGTTAGCATAATTAAGATCCTTCAACCAAGATGCAGAATGCACAGTTGAAGTAAATGAGAAAATAGGCAGGGAGAAGCGGTTCAGCACAGGTAGGGGTTTCAGAGTATCAGTCACTCACCTTCACCACAAGGCATGGCTGGTGATTTTATTATGAGAGACAGTGCATCAGCTACAACCCAGCACTGCTTTGGTCTGGGACAATATACTAAATTACCTACATTTTGCTGACAATGAAGCTCTACTAAGAGGCAACTCAGCCAACATATAGATAAAGACAAAAAGAGTGTCCAGCTTTGCAAAAAAAGACAGAGTTATTAATCAGTTATGATGAAATAAATCTCATGAGATATCGCAGGAACTTCTAACTCAATGATTGCTTTAGAGGCAAAAGGATACACAAAATGAGTCAATTCACACACTGGCAGCATGCAAGTTTGTACAGAAAGCAGTAATGTCATTGGCTGGCAAGTTGGAAACTGCATTCACCAGCTTGAACATGTTTGGATAGTGAATAGTTTTCAAGACTATGTCACAATCTGCAACATGGTGGATATTTCCATTTGACTCTGTAATACAGCACTCTGTGGAGCAGCTGGCATTAGGAGATGGTTTCTACCTTCCTTGTGGGCTCTTAGGTTTTGCTGGTATTTGCTGGCAACAGGGAAATGTTGCCAGAGGTATTTGGCTTCAAATCCAAGTCATGGATGGGAGTGTTTCCCATATGCTTCCCCAGTCGTGCCTCTGCCATGACTCCGAGGCAGTCTTGCTGCCTTGCCCCTAGTCCAGGTCTTCCCTTGGCTCTGTCAGTCTGCCCCAGAGTTTCCTTTTCTCTTCTCCTTCTCGGCACAGTTGTGAACAACCACAGGCAGGGACTCCTAACAAGACTATTGGGAAGCCTGTCCCAGACATGCCACCAGTAGCACCCACCTGAGATTCTTGTTTCTATATACAAACAGCAACCAGATACATTCCATCCATTAATAGAAAACTACCCCAAAATAGAGCAAAGGTAACATTTCTGTGGGAGTGGCCAATGTAAAATGCACAGGTGCATTACATATAATTCGAAGTCACTGCTGGTTCATTGCCACACGCAGCACAATTAGATTTCTCAACACGAGCAATGGTCACCACATGTCATACTGTTGCAAAATGAAGGAAAGAAGCAATAAGAAAGGCTCTTCTGCATTCCTCATCAATTAACAAAAACAACTAATGCATCTTCTGTTGCTTTCATATCTGGTTTGCTAGTTGTTTGCTAGTATCTGTTGGTACAAGGGCTGAGGAAGGTGCTCTTGGTGAAAAGGTGGAAATGCCAAGGCACATGATGTGGACCACATCAAGCCAGTACTGGCTTCATATTGGCTTTTTGAAAGAAGACCACCAGATTTTTCATAACTGATTGGTCAAGTATAAAACTCTGAATAATTAAAGCTCTGGGCTTACCCACTTTTAAAAGGAAAACAAATACAGTGTGAAATCCTTTCACATCTAGCACAGCTGCACTAGGCAGAAAAAGTCAACTATTTTTTATACCCACAAATATCATACTATTATTATGAGTTTCAGCATATAGTAAGAAACAGATAAAGATCAATTTCTTCCCATTCAGTGTAAGGTTTCCATGCTACTCAGTGCCTCTGTGCATGCAACGTTGAAGGTCTTTTCCCTTTCAGATGCTGCTGTCAGTGGTCCTGGCTGTGCTGGGATTCACAGGAGGAGCGTATTGTGCAGTCATCTCCTCACTGGGGCTGATTGGGGGCCCTCTGTGCGACACGGGTGATGGAGAATACCTCTACCCTTTCAGGAATGACACTCTGGAGTGAGTATGACTTACAGGCTCCTCCAGCTTTGCTTTCCCTAATCCCCCCCCACACACATCTTTTTATAGGAAATTTGAATTTTTCCAAAGTGAACTGATGGCCCACCTGGTCTACAAATAAATTCACATTTCTCTGAGCCAGCATGTTCCAGCTGGTCATCTCTGGGCAAACTGCCTGAGTTTCTTTTGTTGTGCTTGTCAGCAGCCCCTTGTGCAAGTTGCACCACGCTTTCAAAAGGCTGCTGAGCTGTGACTCCCACTGGAGTCAAAAGGAAGTGTTCGATAAGTATGCCACATTAATCTGTTGAGTCTACTCTACCTACTTCTGAAAAGCAAAGCAAGAATATTTTCTAACTCTTTAAAGTTAACCTTGGCAACCACGCTCTTCAAGCCAGAGTTAGAGAAGATGGATGGACTGGGCTGAGATACCACAGCAGGAATGGAGAATATGGAGACATATTTTAAAACCATTAGGGACCTTCCCCTTTAGTTATTAGCACTGCCATAAAACAAAAAGGAGATTCTTGCACATGCAGCAAAGTACAGATGTGGCTCTCTTCCCCAGTCATCAATTGCACCTCTGCAAAGGCAATTCTGAAGACGATCACTGGTTTTTACCAATTATAGCAGAATTTGAGACTCACTTTGTTCAATCAAGTTCAGAAAACGTAATGCCAGAAAACACAGAGAGCATTCTCAAATTTTTATTTTCTAATACATTGCCAATTATTTTTCTCTATCTTAGAGACAATTATTTGTTCAACCAGACAACATGGAGCATTTGCAAAGAACCTGAAAACATCATCCTTTGGAATATCGTCCTTTTCTCTATTCTCCTCGCCATTGGTGTGATTGAAGCTATTCTTTGTTTTATTCAAGTCATCAGTGGACTTACCAGCTTCGTATGTGGCACGTGTATGAGGAAAAGAAAGGTTGGTATGCAGTAAAAGGTGTCAGAGTGCTTTACGTTCTTACCACTTTTATTTTTCGGGATCTGGGAATGGTACATGATCAGAGAGATCTGTGCAGCCCCTGAATGAGCTCCTCCGGGGAACTGAGGCAGTACAGATGCATTTGCACACTGTCTCTCTCTCCCTCACATTGTAGTCAGGGATAACCTGGTCCTCAGATATTTCAAAACAGCAGAGCAGTGTGATGTATTGACATACTCAGTTGCATGGTTGTGTTCCTATTCAAGAAGCCTTTTTGATAAAGTGTAATGACCCCCAGCATCTGTAAGTGAGAGAGATGAGAAGTAGAGGTGTTTTTAGTTGGTCAACAGTAGTAAAACTCCTTTTACAAAATGGAAAAAAACCTCTTTCAAGTTTCATTTATTACCATTGCTTCCTTTTCCCTGTTTATTTTCATTGTATAAGATGTTTGCAGTAAGTCTGAGATCCCTCTGAAATATTAATTAATCATCTTTCATTCATTGCCTTTCAGACAAATATTTCTGGAATGTGAATGATCTACAGGGAATGCCAGGACAAGCCCCAAGCTGCCGATTCACATACAATAAGCACAGTGCACTGTGCTGTATTTTTGGGGGGATGACAAAGAAAGCCCAAAATGTTCACGAGTTTCATGAGGCAAAATGAATTTTTTAGAAAGAAGTCAGGGTGGAAAAAGACTAGATCATTTAGATCTGAGACTCCAAATTTTCATCTTTCTAAATACTCCTGCTAAATCTCAGGTACTGGCAAAACCACTAATCTGTCTGGTCCTGACTGCCGTACCTGTGCATAAAACACAAAGGTCCCCAGATCAAAGCTCACCACTTGCCCTCTTGTGTATATGGGAAATTGAACTGTTGTTAATGTACGCATTTATCAGCTGCACAAAGCAGGCGCTCTCTGGCTGGATGCAAATAACCTCCCATTCCCTCCAAATCCGACCTTGAGCTGACCTGTCTGTTCCTATTAACTTGCTATCCAGGCACTCCCAGATTTAAATTAGTATGTGCAGAGAATATTTCGAGCGGCATTTGCGACACTGCAGAGGCAATTGAAGCACACGGTTTTTCAGCCTCCCTCAGCCACCCTGGAGCCAAATCCCCTTGTGCTTATTTGGTAGCTTGCTATCATGTTTGACAAAAAGTCCAGTGCACTCTACATCAGTTCTTCAGGAGCATCTGAGGGACATGGTAGCCCTGGAGGGGCATTTAGGTCAACATGGACAGTAGGGTTTGGAGCAAGAGTTTAACAATGTCTGATTTAACTAAAAGGAGGAGAACCTCAGCATCAATTTTGGCCTCACAAGACTGCATATGAGTCTCACTAATTTCCACACAGGTCTGTAGGGCTGTTCTAGAATAGATCACTTGGACAAGCAATTAACTGGTAAAGATAAACATTAAATCAATAAAGGTAGTAATTATGTGCAGCTTAGTAATAAATAAGAGATATAATCTGAAAGGCAACAAATTGCATCAGTCTTAGTGTTACAGCAACAGTAATCCCAACCAGGAACTGCATAATTCCCCATCATCACTCAAGATCAAGCCCTTGATGCTAAAGTCCATGGCTGGCAAATTTCAGAAACCCCGTCATTTCAGTGACTTCCTCAAAGGTTAATTCTTGCACATGCCACTGAATTCCCTGAGTCATCCAAACTGTATGATAATCTTCATCCATCCTGTAGGCATGTATGCAGTTATGAAAATCTGAATATATTTTTCAAAGAGAGACATTTGTTTTCTCAGTCAAAAGTTGTTCATATTTCTGCATTGTAGCATGGGAGCAAGGTATTTGAATGCAGTTATTGCAGACACACATGGTTGCTTGTGCTGTCCTCTACTGCAGCACACAAACCCCTTTATACACAATGGGGAAGAAAATGCCAGTTGTGCTAAGATGAGGAGCACATGTACACTTCCTTGGAGCATAGCTTCACCCCTAGAAGCAGGAAATTTGACCATAAAACTTAAAAGCACCTTCTGTAAAAAAAGCATAAGACTTGTTGAAGTTTGCAATCATGACTAGGTACATCCAAACCTGCCAGATGGCTTAAAAAGCTCTTCATTGTCAGCAGTGAAGCCTGGACAGTGCTACCATATAAAGTGGCCATCAAAATAAAGCCAAGTGATTCAACCAGGAAGAGTCAAGGAGGCAGCTAGAAGTAAGGATAGCATTGGATGGCTCAGCATGTAGCCGGACCGAGAGAGACTCCTCCATCAGCAGAGGGGCTCTATGAGCTCTTCACACCCCCTAACTATCAGCCCTGCCCTCATCCTTTAGTTTTGTCTCCCTGACTCTTATCTCTATGATAAAGGCAGTTTGGGCTGTGCCAGCACCGGGAGAGGCACAGGTACCCACTGGGACACACCACCGCCAGCACAGGAAAGTAAATGCTGCCATCTGCTCGTTCCAAGCTGTCCTACCCTGGGGATGTTTAGTGTCTGTGTGCTAATGGGGACACCCTCTGTCCTGTCAACTGTGCAATCACTGGCCTCACTGATGTACGTAAATATTAAATATTGTTATTCTGAAGTTATTTTCTGGCTTGATTTGTGTGACCTAAAGGACTTGTGACTTCAAACTAGCTCTGGTAGGAAAAGACATGGAATAACACAGAAAGTAGAGTTAAATTCATCTTGTCTAACTGGAACCACTGAAAAGGAGTCTTTTCTGGGGTAGGCATCAAGCCACATAGTCCATGGAGAGAGGCAGCCTGCCCCCAGCCCATACTGAAAGAGATGTCTAAAGCAGGCAGGAGAAATTGCCTCTCCAGGCCAGATTCAGTTGTCCACCCTAGACAGGAGCATCTGGTGCCATTTGAAGTGCAGCAAAGCATCCTGCTCAGCCTCCAGATGCCACTCGAGCCAGCAAGAATCTCCCATGTGTCCTATGTCACACCTGAGAACCACTCACAGATCTCTAGAGACCCAAGTATCTCAGCTGGAGCTAGTAACACGGAGGTGTGGGTGACCAAAGCAAACACCTGTCTCTTGCAAACACAAGGATGCTAAAAATTCATTTAGCCAAGATACCTAAAGGTGGCTAAAATTAGGTGAAATCACTTCAGCTCATGGCTTTTTGGATCCCCCAAATTGCCTTTTACAGGCGTGTCAAAGCCTGAGCTCTCAGAAGCATCACCAGAGCCTTCTCCGGGAGCCAGCCAGCACATCGCAAGAGGGGCAGCTCCTCGCACCGAGCACTACAGAGAGACCTAGAAGAAAATTGCTACATAATACTAATAAGAATAATTTTGGTTTGGACAGAGAGTTGGCTTGACTAAAGATAAAATATCATGTTTCAGAATTGGTATTACTACAGATTTTAATTTTGGTTTTTTTCCAAAATGGGAAGAGTTATTTCAGTGAAATCTCCTAACAAAGGAAAAGAGGCATTTTGTCTCTGAAATGTTTTATGTATTGTACACATGAAGAATTTAGTAAAACAAAGGAACTCAAAATATTCTTCCATATCTCTTATCTCTATTCTATCTATCTATCTACCTACCTACCTACCTGCCTATCAATCTGTCTTCTCTATATCTATCAATCTTAAATAATTAATGGTCAAAAACTCACAGAGGCATAATGACAAAATACTTGTTTAACTTTTATATTTATTACTCACTGCACAGTCTCACCACAGAGGCTCTCATACAAGGACTAAAAATGTGTTACTTTCTAATCAAATTATCCCTCTCTCTTCTGCATTTGAAGCTCATGCAGATCAGCCACTTGCAAATCTACGTTGGTTGGAAGAGATAATACTTATAACACCTGAGGAAAAAGTGTTCCTGGGATTGGCTTGGGATAGGAATCAAACTTTAGACAGAGCACACCATCTGAAAAATCGTAATTTTTTGGAGACAAATGGCCTGGTGTTTCACCTGCCAGGATCAAGGACATGATTCAAATACCTGGGTTGGAAACCACAGACTAGTTCATACCATCTCATTTCAAGAGGAACTGTCAGATCATTTTGATGCAAATAGCTCAGATGCCTCAGGCTCCAGTGCTCCGTTTTTCTTGGTGAGCAGAGCAAAGCAAACCAGTGAGAGGTTGGTCCCTGCAGACTTCCCTGTGCCACGGCCTCTGCTCTACTGCCCCATTCCCAGCTCCTCCCAGGGAGCTCCTCACAGGCAATCACTTCTTTGCAAAGAAACTTCAAAAAAATCCCAAAGGAAATAATAATTTTAAAAAAACAATCAAAAATGACCTTTCCAGATTCTCATGGTACTTTATTTCATTTCCTACAGAGCACCAGCTCACAGGGCTTGTCCCTTTCCAGAGGAGTGACAGGGGACCACCACCTTTCAGAAACGCCCTTCCCTGCTGGAACTCTCTCACCCCACAGCCCCCCTTTCCTCCTGAGCCCATGGGCCACAGAGGGCCATGTAAAGCTCGTCATCAATAGTGTAGCACATTTAACCCAGAAAGGCAGGACATGGGCTTTATCTTAGGCACAGAGGCCACTGTTTTGTCTATCTTTATTTCTTCCTGTCGGTTAGATTCAAAGCTGGGTAGCTGTACGTGCTCACTATGGTGCAGATCATTTCCACCATAGATAGAAAACTTCCCTGGTACACAGCACTCCTCACTTTCTTCCAGGCACTCCACTATTTTGATCAACCACCCATGTCAGAGTTTGTTCCATCAAGGTCAAGTGATAAGGAGAGAGTAAGAGCTCAACTGAGTATCCCCCAAGTAGATGCTCAGAACCATCGGAGGTACACCAGAATATCCTGGCTGCTGCTTCAAAAGGGCATGTTTCTCCCGCAGGGGCTCTGTAACATCTGCTTGCCCATGTAGACATCTCAGAGGCTTTAGAGCATCTCAGGTGGCACCAGCCATCTCTGTGTGAGCATCATAATCAAGCCCTGAAACATCTACTGGGTACAGCAACACCGCTCTTAAAAGCAGCCCTGAGTCCAGCAGACTGAGATCTGCCCTCACTCTGTCCTGCCTCACAGGACCTAAAATAGGTCAGTGAATCACCTCCTAAAATTGCATATTTCTCCCCACGGGTTATGCAGGGAGCTTGAAGTGAGCGGCACAGCAGCTGGCACCCAAAGGTGCAGCCCTCCATCATAAGTGAGGAGGTGAAGCCCACCTCAAACATCTCTCCATTAGTGAGATTTCTTTTTTTTTGGTCAAATAGATGCATTAGCTGAGAGTCATCCAGTGGCAAAAGAGCACAACAGATTCAGTGAGGAATTGGTCTTCTTGATATAACCTCATGCTTTTACAATCCTTCTTCCATGCTCTATATCATCAAAAACACTCCAGTTTCAGATGAACTACCTTACACAAACTTTTCCTCTAAGTGTCCTTCATCCCACCGTGTAGCATTTCAACTTACATTTTGTCCTATCATGTCTGCCCTCCATCCCTCTGGATCTTTAAATGAAGCTTCCCTGCAGATTTTTATGCCTGCCACTTTTTGCTGGGGTTTTTTTTCAAGAGATTATAAAAAGCAGAGTCAGTCCAGACGTTCTCTGCAGACATCAAAGAACAAATTCAAATCTTGCTTTGGACATGTTCATTTTAGTTGACACCCACATGAAGGATGCAACGCCAGGTATTTCCTCCCAGGAGTGCCTGGCTGCAGAGTGGGCTGAGACCCGGCTGCATGCACCTTCAGTCCTATTCTGTTCCTGCCTAGGAAATATGCTGCAAAACATTTGTTCATAGAAAAAAGCTTAGTGTGTGTCTGTGTGTAAGTAGTGTTTTAAAAGTTTTTGAAATATCCCATTTTGAGCAAGGAAGGCAACCCAGAGAAACCAAAGGCTCCATTGCCACCGACAGCTGCAGTTCCTACAACTTTGTAGCAGGTACATTTAAGGTGGAAGGGGGTGTTTCTCATTACCACCCAGAAAACGTGCCTTTAAAATGCACAGTGTCCCTTTTTGTACATAAATAATTGGGTCAAAGTTAAAACCCCTTACTCAGTCAAAATAGCATTTGATTACAAATATAAAGGAATATTTCTCCTATGGCAGGATAAAAAAATCACCTGGTTGTCAGGCTTTTTCATCTTTTTTAATTTTCACTTCTTTTTAAACACTTCTTATAGACTCTTCCCACCAGATCATTGTATGCCTTACCAAAACCCTTATTTTCCCTTGTACAGAGACGTGTCACAAAACATGGGGTTCCTGCACTTCTCCCCCCTTCTTCCCACAGCCATCTCCCATATGGCTGTGTGTTCCTACCATGTCCTACCATGGGACATGCTGAACCTGTGCCACTGTCATTTCCATGCACAGCTACTCCTGGCTGTCTGCAGGAGACGGCACACTGCGGAAAACCTTCCTGAAGATTTGGGCTTTCAAACTCCTGCTCAGAGTGCATCTGTGAAGAAGAAATCTGTGATTTCCACGTGGAAAGGAGCTACCCACTCCACAGATGAACGCGAGTATCCAGGAAAGCCAAACAAGTGCCCTAAATAGGGCAGTTTTTACATAGAACTGGTTATGAAGAATCATACCTGGACAGATGAGAAAGATTCACAGGGTAACTAAAAAGATATCGGTATGGCAACCCTATAATAAATGTAACTGACTTAATTCCTTAACACATATATGAGTTTTTCTCAGAATTATGTCTGTTTAAAGGGAGCTTCACAAAGTAGTTTAAAAAAGTCTGTATCTTTCCTGTAGTTTTATTGCAGTCTACCACCACCTTGCTCTCCTGCCTGTTTCCAGCAGTGAAATGATAATGGACTTGCTTGAATATCAGCGTGCAGCTCCTTCGGTTGGTCAGTGGTAAATCTTTTACTGTTTCCTAGGTTTGTTTTGATGATTATTGGGGGTTTAGTTCAGTCAACGTTAAACAGACAAATTCTTAGCCCTATCTTCTGCATTAGCCTTGTGCCTAGAACCTAGAGAAACACTGATTATTTTCATACCATTGCATATCAGACAAAATATAACATTTCCCCTCCTTTAAGCCAATCTAGTGTTACCCCTCACATCACTGCTCCATTGCTCTTATCAACACTAATTCCTACCATCTTAGTTTCTACTCCCCAGAAAAGTAAGATTGGATATCTTCTGAAGAAGGGGAAAGACTGAAGAATTGTCAGTAGTCATCTAAAGACAGAGGCTCTGCATCCAGTTCTCAAGACTTTTGGGTTTATGTCTCTGTTTCGTACGGCATCTTTCCTTACAAAGTACAGCAAACTAATACTTAGCAGTTTCTTCACAAGGCGGAACTATTTTTTCTGATTTTTTTCTATTTTTTTCTGATTGTGGACTCAATCAAATAATATTATCATCAAGCCATTATTCCTCTCTATAATCTAAATTAAGCAACAGAAAATGGCTCTAAATATACCAGGCTTAGTATCTTTGATTGTGTTTTTTATGTTAACTGTAGCTACTGGAATTTGGGCTTCTTGGAAAAGCAAAAAGGACCAGCAGAACAGAAATCCAACTGAAATGGCCATAGTTGGAGGCAGGAATATAAATGTCTTCATTGGATTGTTTACTGCAACAGGTAAGTTTTCTCAAAGGACTTTTAAAAATTCTTCTTAAAACACATGCATCACATAGATCTGGGGGGACTTTTCTTTCAAAGCAGGTGAACTCCTTTAATGTCAGGGCAGATTTTACCTAAGTGTGGCTTTAAAGGAGTATGGTTTCATGAATCATTTTGGGATGGATTCTTCCAAACCTCTTCAAACTGAGCAGAACCTAATGTTTATGTAGATTCTTTTAAATTAAAGAGATTAATTTAAGAGTTTAGTTAAGAGTTAAAGAGTTTAATTTAAGAGTGACTGAAGAATACGACACTTTTCATTAAGGAGGACTGTGGTCTTAATCTTGAACCAGTTTCTGTTATCCAGCATAACAGAAAAATTTTACTCTTGGAACAATCCAGTTCTGTGTGGAATAAATTGCATGGCAAGCATTGGCCTCTGTCCTAAAAAGAAAATATTTCCCCACTGACTGCTGCCCTCCGCTTCCCTTTTCTCTCCTTGCTGCCTGGCATCATCTGAAATTTGCTTCCCTGCCCCGTGTTTTTGTGAAGGCTTCCCCAAGTGGTATTTGCCTGGCTAAGACACTTAAGCCCATGCTGTAGGTTTGTATTCTGACTGCAATGTCTGCTTGCATTTTTTTTCCCTAATGTCTATTTTTTTAGACTGTGTAAGTGATGCTTATGAAGGGTGGTCTATCAGTCATGGCAGAATAACAAAGGCAATTCTGTTTGCTCTAGCAAAAGTCTTTCACTGAGAAAAATGAAATTAAAAATAAGTGTATTCAAATTGCCTCTAAATGTTTAAACATTGAGCTTTTCCATGCACACATAGATATTCATTCTTGAACCTGGGAGATTATTTAGGGTGAGATTCTAATACTGTTGCCTGTACTCAGCAACACGTCTCACCATGGGAGAAAACTTTGTAAAGAAAATAGAAGTGTGATTAAATATTTGTATGAGAAAAAGGTTTACAAGCTCTGAGAGTGTTCTACAAGGCTAGTTGAGAATATATATCGCAATTCTTACCTTTCCATCTTACATGTTTACAGCCACCTGGGTTGGAGGAGCATATATCAATGGCACAGCTGAAATTGTCTACCTGCCTTCAAAAGGACTGCTGTGGGTCCAGGCACCTGTGGGATTTGCCTTGTCGCTTGTTATTGGTAAATAATTCACGTAAATCATAAGCTTTTAAAAAAAATCCTATGAGTATATTAAGATGCGTAACAGAGTATAGAGCACATTTTAAAGGTGATTTTGTTTCTCCAGTCTCCCATAGATCCAGAATAAGCATTTATAATGTTATCGTCTAAACTGAAACATAAGAAATTGGGGTAGCTTGGAGCTAGTGTAGAGTTTTGCCTGCTTGGAGCAATTTATAGCATGGAAATCTTATCTGAGAATTTTAGAAGCATGTGGCTATGTGCATACTGCTTTTTTATCATGGTCTTTTATTCACAGACTATTGAAAGTATTGGTATCATTTTAATTTTTTCTTCGAAATTTCTGTGTGATGAAATAATGCTATCTTGATTTTTCCACTAAAATACATTCTTCCGAGTAATCTTATCTCAGGATGAATTTGTAGTACATCCAGCTTATCCCACTTTACAGCTGGTCACTATTTTGTTGAAATTAAGCTAAATTTGCAGTGTCCTATACCTAAGTTGCCATTTCTATCTCCAAGAATTATTGGGCTCCCACTGAGCTTCAGCTGTCTTGCCAAGACCAAAGTTTCTTCCAGTCTACAGTGAGTTATACCATAACTCTCCAGGGACACAGGATGATTAAAGCAAGGACACCTGTGCAGACCTTGCACAGGAATTTCTAAAAGAATGATAACCTTAATTCTCAAGTCAGAGAAAAGAGTCCAGCTGACATGAATATGAATCAGGCTTGGAAATACACTGCCAGCATTTCTTATGTGAGTAATTCTTACTAATGAAATTGAGGAGTGCAGGTCTGATCCTGCAATCTTTACTCAGGTCAGTAGTGCCCAGACAAGCAGTCTTGTTGGCTTCAGGGTTAGGCACAATACGTATTCTTTGGTTTTAATGAGACGGCTGTACGTCTGAAGTCTAATATTTAGATGAAGGCAGGTGGGACTCAGCTCAACGCGCAGATTAAAACAATATAGTTCTGGGAAGAGACAATGAAGCCACCAAAATGAAAATGTAACCATAAAAGGAACATATATCAACATGTTGCATCACGTGGTCAAGGACAAAAGTTTGTCTCTTTTTTAGCCAAATATGAGTCTTCAATGCCTTACTCTGCCTACTGACATTTTCCACAGGAAGCATTTCAGAAAACTTTGTGTCTCAGTTTGCTAGGTCATTGGAGATGGAGAGGAGACTATATGTGGGTGTCCTCGGAGCTAAGTTCCTGTTACAGTCACGCAGGTATCTTATGCCATTTGGGGTGCCCTAGGGGGTCCTACCTGGCCTCCAGTAGCCACTCCAGAAAGATATAGGTCTGCCAAAAGTGGAGGGTCATATCTGTCAGCTGTAAGCAGATGTCCTTTATAACCTGGGACCTCTCAGATGGATGAAACCCCCCATTTAGGCAAGTGAATTGAGGCCCTGGTGTCTGACTGGCTGCATCATTGTCTAGGGTCCATTATGTGTGAATTCCATACTCACTGTATGGGTCTGATACCCAAATACCATAGTATTCTTACCTTTTTTTTTTCCTGGACTATAATACATGCAAAATTCTACCAAAATGTCATCACTCTGATAGGTGGTTTCTTCTTTGTAAATCCAATGAGATCCAAGAATTATGTGACAGTGATGGATCCCATTCAAGAAACTTATGGGAACGTGATGGGAAGCTTACTCTTCATTCCACCACTGCTAGGAGAGGTGTTCTGGTTTGCAGCTATCCTGGCATCCCTGGGTAAATACTTACTTTGCTGTTATATTTGTTAAAAGTCATGTGGCACAACTGTCAGAGTATAATACACAATTGGGAATTGTGTTGGACTAAGCTGTGGAAAGTTGTGCTTCTTGTCTCCTTTTGTGAGAGGAACACAAGCATTTCTCATTTCTGGAAAATATGTTTTTAGGTTTAAAACAAATGTCAGTAGTATATATTCATGATATTATAATAGAGAGGTCTGGCAATATGAGTTAGTACCTTCCTCTTGCCTGTGCAAGAGCAGATGTAAAAAGGCAAAGTGCCCTGGCAAAGGCCATGTAGCAAGGTAGCAGCAAGAGCAGAAAGGGAACATGGGCTGTCCTGAGTCCTCACTCTGCCCACTCTCTGTAGACCGTGCATTTCTCATAGTGTGGTGTGCTGGCATCAAGGGAATAACATAACCTTATTTATTCTGTATTCTGCACGTATGAAATCTGTCTTAAAATACTTGACCGCTGTTCTTGTCTGCAGGAGCAACAATGAGGGTCATCTTGGATATTGGAGGCTCTTTGGCTATCATCATCTCAGCATGCACTGTCATACTCTATACTCTACTGGGAGGCCTCTACTCTGTTGCATACACAGATGTCATCCAGCTGGTGTTCATTACCCTCAGCCTGGCAAGTCCTGTGCATTTCTTTGTTACCGGTTTCCTAACTAAGGGAAAAAATCCTGCTCTTCTTTTCAGTATGTCTCAGACCAAAAATAACTCCACCAATACTGGCCCTTGCCCTACAGTTCCTCTTCAGGAGAACTAGTCTCCTGAAACATCTTACAGTCCTTAGGCATTTCAGACAGTGCTCACACAAGCTATTGGCCTTGCTGGGTGAATGCAGCTGCTCACAAGTAAGGTCTGCAGAACCTGTCCAGACCAATCTTGGCTGGAAAGGAGAGAGATCTGTCTACTGAAGGCACCAATAGTCCTGAATTACAGACTTATGTTCTTGATGATGCCATGAACCAGAAACATGTAGATTTAGAGTGAGGAAGGGGGAGGAAGCTGGAGCGTGTCCAGAGAAGGGCAACGAAGCTGGTGAAGGGTCTAGAAAACAAGTCTTCTGAGGAGCGGCTGAGAGAACTGGGGCTGTTTAGCTTGGAGAGGAGGAGGCTGAGGGGAGACCTTATCGCTCTCTACAACTACCTGAAAGGAGGTTGTAGTGAAGCAGGTGTTGGACTCTTCTCCCAAGAAACTAGCGATAGGACGAGAGGAAATGGCCTCAAGTTGCATCAGGGGCAGTTTAGATTGGACATCAGGAGGAATTTCTTTACTGAAAGAGTGGTTAGGCATTGGAAGAGTCTGCCCAGAGAGGTGGTGGAGTCGTCAACCCTGGAGGTGTTCAAAAAAGGTGTAGACGTGGCACTCCAGGGCCTAGTTTAGGAGTCATAGTGGTGTTAGTTGATGGTTGGACTTGATGATCTTAGAGGTCTTTTCCAACCTTAATGATTCTATGATTCTATGATTCTATGAAGGAAGCCTCTTAGTCTGGGTTTAATCTTATGTAACTTTATGTTCTACATCTACCTTAATTTCAATATCTTAATAAATTCTGCAAGAACAAGGACCCTGGGGAAATGGTTAATTATTTCTGTTTCTGTCCTAGTGGGTCTGTATCCCCTTTGCCCTGGTGAACTCTGCAACGGAAAGTATTTATTACAGTGCAACTCATCCATTTTACCAAGACCCTTGGATTGGAAAGATAGAAAAACAGTATCTTGGAAGGTGGCTGGATGACTTCTTCTACCTGGTATGGAGTATTTCTTGGACAGGTGGTTGGGAGAAGGGATTGTGCGAGGACTTTCTGTCTGGAAAACTTGTGGGTTCTTCCAGCAGGAGCCCTATGTTGCACAGTTGGCAGGGGCAGGATGATGTGTAAAACCTTCTCTCAACCACTCTGCAGCACACTGAATGGACTGGAGAGATCCAGGACTCAGCTGTGGGAAGGAAAGAAGCAGTAGGGACACTCCATCCTTTACCCGTGTGAAGGAATGTACCTCTTGAGTAAGACCATCCAGGCAACTAGTTCCACTCCTGGCACCTAAATGAGGCATTTCCTACCTTTTGAGAGGTTGGTCTTGCAGCCTCAATAGTATGCTTTTAACATAATTACGTAAAATCCCCTCTATTTGAAAAAAAAATTAAAATTACATGACTGCAGGTCATCAGCAAGCATGGTGTCATTGGCTCCACTGCACAACTCAACTTTTGAGCTACCAATACAGCCAAGACTACAGGAGGTTGTTATGGTCTTGCTAGACTGGTAATAGGGACACACTGAAGCTTGAGCTTGTTTGGTGAGGGCAGAATCTTCAGATTTTATCTGATGAAATTTGTCTGCTAAGAAAGTGAAAACAGTGATTTTATTTTTAATTTTAGGTAATACTCTAGCTAAGTTTGGGTAGATTTTTTACAAAAGTTGCATTCCTGAAAAACTTCTCTTCCCTTTTCCTTCCTCTGTGCCTGTTTCACTATGCCAAGCTATCTATTTTTCAGCTTTCTCAGTCTGCCAAACCATTAACCTGTTTTGATCAAAATTTCACATCCATCACAATGAAAACAAAGGAAAAGGACACCCTTAACCATCAGAAATATCATCCTCAATAGTTAAAGCTGGGCAACGTTTATGCATTTGAAATGAGAGCTTTATAACAGTAAAGATTATCATCCATCTGAATGGATGGATGATGCTCTAGAGCAGCCAGCAGCCTGGTGGGTACCACCGGTAACATCTGAATGTTTCAGGTGCTTGGAAGCATCCCGTGGCAAACTTACTTCCAAAGAGTGCTCTCCGCTGCCTCACCAGGACAGGCAAGGCTCATCTCCTACCTCTCTGGACTTGGGTGCTTTTCAATGGCCATCCCCCCTGTGCTCATTGGTGCAGTTGCAGCATCAACAGGTAAGACTAATTGTCTCTGAATAATGAACATGGTTTTGTCAAAGGTGATTAAAATGGGATCCAAAGAAGTCCTGATTTAGACTTCAAATTACCTAGTCCTGTGTAACTAAAAGCGTAGCCCTGGCCACCAAGTTAGGTGGTCTGTACCAGAAATATGGAACCCTCTGAGGTTCAGTGCACAACTACCTAGAGATATTTAAACAGCCCCAAGACCTGTTTAAGGCTATTTCATTATGATGAAATGGCTTTTCATGGATCTTGTGTTGAAGAAAGATGAAGGCAGACCCTGTAAAACCCTGTATAATCCTATTTTCCAAGAAATCTTATGCTTGCTTCTGTTAATGCCTTCTGCATGTAAGATCCAGCAATATTACTACAGATTGTTAAGAAGGCTCTGAAGAAAACCTGCTTGAAGGAATCAGGAAGTTCAGCCCTGTAAACTCATAGCCTCTGCCCAGGGGATCAGTCCTGTGTTGGCTGTGAGCAAGGGCTAAAGAGCAGCCTGATCACCAAACGTTTAAAGAAATCAGTTGAACTCATTAATTCACCTGTCACTAGGGGCATCAGAGCAAAACTCCCTTCCCCTTATGAACAGGGTCTAGAAGGTTGACCTTTAATTGTCTTGGTTCTGGAAACACACGAAGCACAGCTATTTCTATAGATGCTGCTGGGGAAAAGGAAAATCTTTCATCTAGTGAGAACTGCAGCATGCCAGGGGGAATCACACAGGATCATAAGAGAATCCAAAAAATTAATCCAAGTCCCAAAATACCAAGCAGGTCTCAGTTCTTAGCCCTGCTGTGACTGGTCCCTGTGGAAAGGCAGCTTCAAAGACAGCAGAAATGTCAATGAAGGATTTGTTGTGACTTTTCCTTGTTCTGTTTTAAAGACTGGAACCAGACAAGCTATGGTCTTCCGAGTCCACTCGAGAGAGGGGAATCAGCAATGATACTGCCACTTGTTTTACACTATCTCTGCCCAGCATACATCTCCATTGCTGGTTTGGGAGCCATCGCTGCTGCTGCAATGTCTTCTGCAGATTCAGCTCTTCTCTCTGCGGGTTCGATGTTTGCTCACAATATCTACAGGAAAATCCTGAGGAAAAAGGTACTTGGTTACAGCATTCAGTAGTTTTGGTGTCAGGAAAGATGCTTTTGTTTCAAGACCATTTCAAGTCCAGTCTCTGTGGTCTGCAATGAGAGGTGTCCGTCCTTCAGCTGCTGAACTGAGTTTTGGAGCCAGAGCTTCAAACATAGGTCAAGGGTGTTCATATCCTTGGTAGGGATACAAATACCCACACTGGTGAGCTTTACTCTTTATAAAATGACTGGTATAAAATTTGGACTAGGATATTAACGGAAAGAGCATAAAACCATGACCCTTAAAATTACAGAAGGCAGCTCCATCTCCAGGGGTGCTTGCCTTGGGCGGCTGCTGGTGGCAAGCACTGCCTGAAAGCAGCAAGGGCTTGGTGAGAACCAGCCCAGGGCAGGGCAGTGCTGGTCACCCCACCAGTAAATGCTGTGTCTGTAATGTTACAATCTCTGTTTTACAGGCTACGGAGTTGGAGGTCTTATGGGCCATGAGGACCTCCATGCTGGTGTTTGGGGCCGGGGCTGCTGGTCTGGCTTTTTACTCCAGCTCTGTCTACGACCTCTGGTTCCTCAGCGGGGAGCTGGTGTATGCTCTGCTCTTCCCCCAGCTCTGCTGCGCCCTCTTTGTTCCCAGCACCAACACCTACGGCTCGGCTGTCGGCTTCTTGGTTGGGCTCCTCCTGAGGCTGCTGGCAGGGGAGCCTGCCCTGAACATCCCCCCTATCATCTGCTACCCAGCCTGCTCCCTGGTGAACGGGACCTACAGTCAGCTCTTCCCCTTTAAAACATTCACCATGCTTCTCACCTTGGGGACGATTGTTGCTGTTTCTTACCTGCTTGCAGTTTTGTTTCAGAGAAACCTCATTCCCCGCAGGTGGGATGTTTGCAATATCACGGGGGGAACCAGCACCCTCATCCCCCTGCAGCAGATGGAGAAACAGCTGGGTTCGCCAACGGTTGCACTAGAAGAGAATTGTGATTAAATATGGGGCCTTGTTTGAAAGGTCACAGTGCATTCAGCAATTAGAGCATGGCACAAACAGCATCATTCTTCCCTTTGACTTCTTCAGTAATGAATTATTTAAAGTCCACACAGAGTAATAAAGACGCACTCTGTTCATCCAAGGAGAATGTGTGAGCTCGAAGTCTGCAGTGATTAAAGGCGCGTGGTGATGGAGCACAATCTTGTGGTGGTGACCATGGGGCACCTCAGGCCCCAGCAGTGTTTGCTTCGGGGTACCCCTGGTACCCCACCCGAAAGCAAGGCTACAAATCATGCTCCAACATTTATGGCATTCTCAAGTCACATACTTTTCTCACCACAAAGGAGACAAATTAATGTTTAACAGATTGGGTATTCTTGATTTAAAAAAAAGGTGAGCAAACCTGTTCCCATTTGTGTGGGTTTTGGCTGCTGTAGAGTTAATTTTCTTCATAGTAGCTAGTATGGGGCTATGTTTTGTATTTGTGCTGAAAACAGCGTTGATAATACAGGGATGTTTTAGTTATTGCTGAGCAGTGCTTACACAGGGTCAAGGCCTCTTCTGCTTCTCACACCACCCCACCAGCGAGTAGGCTGGGGGTGCACAAGAAGCTGGGAGGGGACACAGCTGGGACAGCTGACCCCAACTGGCCAAAGGGATATCCCATACCATATGACATCGTGCTCAGCATAGAAAGCTGGGGGAAGAAGAAGGAAGGAGGGACATTCAGAGTGATGGTGTTTGTCTTCCCAAGTAAGCGTTAGGCGTGCTGGAGCCCTGCTTTCCTGGAGATGGCTGAACACCTGCCTGCCAATGGGAAGTAGTGAATGAATTCCTTGTTTTGCTTTGCTTGCGCGCACAGCTTTTGCATTACCTATTAAACTGTCTTTATCTCAACCCACGAGTTTTCTCACTTTTACTCTTTGGATTCTCTCCCCCATCCCACTGGGGGGCAGTGAGCGAGCGGCTGTATGGTGCTTAGTTGCCGACTGGGGTCAAAACACGACACCATTAAAACAGCTAGAATTTTAGCATAACCATCTCTGGGGAGCACATCAAACCTATAAAAACACAGATTACTGAATGCAGTGCAACCACCACAGCAGTCCAGCAGTAACATCAGTTCTGCACCATTCTTTGTATGCTTTACAAAGCTTTCATTGATCCCATAAAAACTTTTGCATATGCCTCTCCCCAGCTGTGGTCTCAGGCCACACAGCCAGTCTGCTGCCACGTGGCTGAGGAGAGGACATCCCCTCTCATATGACCTGGTAGGGCAGAAGCAGGTGAGCAAGATGAAACAACAGCCCTTAATTACTGGATAAGAAAGTTTTACATAGCCACTATTTACAAAAACTCAACCAGCTGGAAAAATGGAGGTGCCAGAGAGACTCTTGAATGAGTCTTCTCTAAAACACCCAGTGAAATCACTTGTGTGAAGCTGTTACCCAAGCACACTGGTGGGATGGTGTGGGGGACACACACAAACTGTTGTGTGAGAACTCAGAGGACTGTGATGACAGAAAGGTGCTGGAAACTGATCCTGAACCTGCCTGCAGGAACACAAAATCCTGAGGGCAAGATCCCGAAAGATTCAAGCCACCAGGTCTGTACAGAGAAGCCCCTGATAGCTTGTTGCATAAATGCTCAATGGGTCAGAAGAAAAGCAATTCAGCTAACTAGTGATTTTGGCATCTAGCCTGAAGTCTGATGGACCAAGACCATCACACAGTGGGATGGGTGGTTAAGATGGGAGCTGAAATAAAGATTCAGATGGATCCTGCAGTGACGGCTCGTGGGTGGCTGTCATTTTATGCTTCCCTCAGCAGCTGTGCAGTGGCTCACCAGGGGTCAGTCACAATCCACCCACAACAGCCAGTAGGGGCCACGTTCTGGGCAGCCCCTTGCCACAAAACCTTTACAAAGTGGTTGTGGGAGCTGCTGTGCATGGAAATATCTGGCACTGTTGGAGGGAAGATATTTACTGACATATCCAAAATACCCCACAGCAGAGCAACCCTGACAGCCAACTGACCTGCTGAGGGTGAAAACAATATGCTGCTCAGTGAATTGCTTCCAGCACGTGCTGAACACCCCGCTGTGCATGCACAGGGAGAGAAACTCTGCTGGTGCCACCATGCACAGCCACAGCAAGCTCAGCGAGGAGCCACGTGTCACTCTGAACTGTACCAAGGCAAGTGTAGCGTCTCAGGAGGATGAATGGCAGCCCTGAGCTCTAGATATGGCTTTGATGACTCTGCTCCCCACAGGGAGCATCCATCTCCTTTAAAATATCCATCCTCAGCAAGGCAGAGATTCTGCTCCTCATCAGAAAAATATCACACAACTTTATGCTTTGCCCTAGTGTTAGTAAACACCTGGGCACACGTCACTTCCTGCGCACAGCAGTCCTGTTGATATGCTTTGCAAGCCAAGACCAGAAATTCCTTCTTGTATCTCTAGAGACTGTCATGAAATATTGGTTCTAACGTGTCTAGAAAAGAGAAAAAAACCTGGTTTGAAAATTAAAAGCATTACCATTAACTATGGCCCTAGGCGGTCACCCACTGAAGTCTTTCACACCCCAGTGACTTGAGTGGGAGCATGTGAGGTCGTGCTTAGCTAAGGGAGACACCAAAGCTATCATTACCATAGCACCAGAAGAACTGGGCTGTTGTTGTTAAATCACAGTTACTGTACGCTGATGCAAGCATACTCCCCTGAAAGATTTAGGGATGACCTAGTTTGGGGACCTGTACGGCCCTCTGTGTAGAGCAGACCAAAGCTGGCATAGTGCACTTGCACAAGGGCACAGACCTGCTGCATGGCCCAGATGAGAACGAAACTCCAGTGTCCTCATGTCAAGGTCAGCATCCCACTCACTAACCATCCCACCTAAGCAGCTCTGAAAGGCAAATGACTACATCTGGAGATATCTTTTCTCCACGCCGCTGTGCCCATCTTCTCCTGCTGTTCCCCTGCAGAGTCATGAAGTTTGATATTAAAGCCTTTCCGTGCCCACGCACTTGGCCTGGCAGGCAGTAGATCCACAGCTTCCTGAGACAGCACTCAAAGGACAGCACTCTGGGGTAGGAAAAAGATGAAAGTCGTCACCACCACCGTCACAGCAACACCCAGCGCCACCACAGAAAAATCCCAGTGACTTCAAATAGGAAAGTCTTAGCGCTGTAAGGGATATCTGGCATACTCAGCAGAGACACTTTGCCCTTACAACACTTCTCTGAATTTCATACTACTAAAACACGCTTTTGCTTTGCATGGAGAGATGAAAATGGCAAAGACACAATTACTGTAAGTCTCCTGAATGTTTACCATTTTCCATCCTTATATGACTCCCTCCCCAGAACATCCCCCAGCAAGCTTAAAAAGAAAACATTCATCAAGGTCAGGCAAAGTTTTGAAAGCAATTAGCTGCAAGTAAAATAAATACAAAAGCAATTCTAGCCTATACTTAATGACAAAATGACTAGTTGTTCCAGCCCAGCACACCCAAAGTCCTTGAGGTGTTGCCAGCATGGGGGATAATGACCCAGCTCCCATGAATTCATTCCTCTGACAGGTTACTGCCTCCAGTTCAGTGTTCCTTTTTTAACTTGCCCCGTCTTTATGAAAAATTTACTGAAGCACTGGAGGGTCCCAGTTTACCCCTCCACTTGTGGATTTACCTCCTTTGCCTCCTCAATGTGTCCATGCTAATGACTCTGTACAGTTCCAGTTTTCATTAACGTTTCCCAGCCTAGACAGCTGCTATATCTTTCTGGCATTTTTGAGGTTAATAATACCCTATCTGTCATGTCTAATTAAAAAAAAAAAAAAAAAAAAAAAAAAAAAAAGATGACCTGCAATTTGGGAAGCATTTTGTTTGCAGTGAGTTCTCAGCATCTCATCAGATCCTCACCAGGCATCTTTGGATGTCTGGTTTACATAGATGAGAAAAATAGGAGCATAACACTTCTGAAGGGAAATCTGCATCTCTTCCCCTTCTCACTTATGCTCATTTTTAGGATTTCCTAAATGTGTCCTCACTGGAATAACAGCTGGCATCCAGCAAGAAAGCAAAGAAACGCTGGCAGGTTTGCTAGACATTTCTAGCACTGTCAGGGAGATACTTCCATGTGAGCAATGAGCTGTGTGGGGCCAGGGTGATCCTCTCACTGTTTCCACATGAATGCTGTGCTCTCTGGCTTTACCCACATGCCATGCACCAATCTTCCCTTGCAGTTCTCAGACTTTACTACAACCTCTGCTGGAGAACACATCAGCTCAGCTAGCAGAGCTTTTCAGTCTTCTAATAACTTTTCCTGCTCCGGATCACCACTGACTTCTGTGCTTCTATAACAAGGGAAGAATTCAAAGGCATTAATCCCCCACAACAAGACATTTGTAAATCCAGAAAAAAAGCAAGCTTGCTTTGCTGATCTTTAAAACTTCGAGGCAATCCATCATCCCCAGGGATGGGAATGCTGCTGCAGCAAAGCATGGCTTTTTCTGCTCCCCAGGTAGGGGCCAGGATCATATTTGTGACTGGAATTTGGGCTGTCTGGAATAATCAAAAAAGGAGAAAAATGTGAACTGGAGTAAGGTTACCATTATCAGACACAAAAGCATGAACATCTCAAATGATGTATGACTAAAGTTTTCTGTAAGTCTGCTGGGAAATGTCTGTCTTCAACATTAAACAACCTCAAGAACAGACATTTTGTTTCAGTTCTTTGGCCAAATGGTTGTTTTGTGGGTTTTTTTCAAACATTTTGGCAGATCTCTTGAAGTAAGACAGGATCTGCCTTGGCAGAGGTGTCTATTTTCCTCCTCCCCTCCTCAGTTTCCCTGCACCAGCTATCTTATCTGACCCTGGAGGTATTGCTGCACAAGTTAGACACTGCAAATCTACCTTAGGCAACTCACCTGACTCACTCATGCTTTACTTTCCCAGTCCATTGCAGAGAGACAGCATTTTAATTGACTCTAAGAAGGATTTTGAGATCTTTGGAGGAAAGCTCTGTTATACATGGTGAACACTCATTTTGTATAAGTTGAGAACTTCTGTTCATAGCTGGAGGGCAGTTTTCCTGGTCAGTTTAATTCACAACCCTGAACAAGTGGAGGTTGTTTATCTTTGCTTTAGCAAGGCTTTTGACACTGCCTCTAACAAAATCCTCACAAGCAAACTGATGAAGTACGGGTTAGATAAGTGGACAGTGAGATGGACTGAAAAGTGGCTGAACTGCCAGGCTCAGAGGTCTGTGATCCACACCACAAGGTCCAGTTGGATGCCAGTCACTAGTGGTGTACCCCAGGGTTTGATGTTCGGACCACTACTGTTTAGCATCTTCATTAATGGCCTTAGTGTTGGGGCACAGTGCACGCTCAGCAATTTGCAGATGATACAGAACCAGGAGGAGCGGCTGATACAGCAGATGGGTGTGCTGCCATCCAGAGGGACCGGGACAAGCTGGAGAAATGGGCTGACAGGAATCTCGTGAAGTTCAGCAAAGGGAAGTGCAAAGTCCTGCACCTGGGGAGGGATAACCACAGGCAGCAGGAAAGGCTGGGGGTCGACAAGCTTGAGAGCAGCTTTGCAGAAAAGGACCTGGGTGTCCTGGTTGCCAGCCAGCAAGCTGACCATGAGCCAGCAATGTGCCCTTGTCACAAAAAAAGCCAACAGCCTCCTGGGCTGCATTAGGCAGAGCATTGCCAGCAGGTCGAGGGACGTGACCTTTCCCCTCCATGCAGCCCTGGTGAGGCACATCTGGAGTGCTGTGTCCAGTGCTGGGCTGCCCAGTACAAGTAACAAGAGATAGGATGAGAGGAAATGGCCTCAAGTTGCACCAGGAGATGTTTGGATGGGATATTAGGAAAAGTTTCTTCACTGAAAAGTTGTGAAGCATTGGAACAGGCTGCCCAGGGAAGTGGTTGGGTCACCATCCCTGGAGATATTTCAAAGACGTGTAGATGTGGTGCTTAGGGACATGGTTTAGTGGTGGACTTGGCAGTGCTAGGTTAACAGTTGGACTTGATGATCTTAGAGGTGTTTTCCAACCTAAACAATTTTATGATTCTAAGGGAGAATTCTAAGGGAGAAATGGACTTACTGGAGAGAGTCCACTGAAGGACCATGAAGATGATTAAGGGCTAGGAACATCTTTTATATGACAAGAGGCTGAGAAAGCTGGGACTGTTCAGCCTGGAGAAGAGAAGGCTCAGGGGGATCTTATCAATGCATATAAATACCTGAAGGGGGGAAAAAAAGAAGACAGAGCCAGACTCTTCTCAGTGGTGCCCAGTGAGAGGACAAGAGCCAATGGGCACAAACTGAAACACAGGATAATCCATGAGAAAAGTCTTTTTCACTGTGAGTGTGATCAGGCACTGGAACAGGTCACCCACTCCATCCTTAGAGATACCAAAGCCAACTGGACGCAAGTCTGAGCAGCCTGCTCTTGCTGACCCTGCTCTGAGCAGGAGGTTGGACTAAACAATTTCCAGAGGTGCCTTCCTACCTCAGTCACTCTGTGATTTTGTGACCCTGGAAGAGTGCAATGCCAGTTTCATGGCAGGATCAAGAAGCTAAACTCCTTCAGCAGCAGTATCCCTTCGGTGGGCTGGACCGGGGCTCTTTTCAGATGTGTTCTTGCTTTAGTCATTGGTAATAACAAAAGTGAAATCCTAGAAAGTTTTCATTTTGAAGTTAGCATAAAACTATGTGTTGTGATTTAACCCCAGCTGGCAACCAAGCACCAAACGGCCGCTCGCTCACTCCCCCCCGGTGGGATGGGGGAGAGAATCCAAAGAGTAAAAGTGAGAAAACTCGTGGGTTGAGATAAAGACAGTTTAATAGGTAAAGCAAAAGCTGTGCACGCAAGCAAAGCAAAACAAGGAATTCATTCACTACTTCCCATGGGCAGGCAGGTGTTCAGCCATCTCCAGGAAGCAGGGCTCCAGCACGCCTAACGCTTACTTGGGAAGACAAACACCATCACTCTGAATGTCCCTCCTTCCTTCTTCTTCCCCCAGCTTTCTATGCTGAGCATGACGCCATATGGTATGGGATATCCCTTTGGTCAGTTGGGGTCAGCTGTCCCAGCTGTGTCCCCTCCCAGCTTCTTGTGCACCCCCAGCCTACTCGCTGGTGGGGTGGTGTGAGAAGCAGAAGAGGCCTTGACCCTGTGTAAGCACTGCTCAGCAATAACTAAAACATCCCTGTATTATCAAAACTGTTACCAGCACAAATGCAAAACATAGCCCCATACTAGCTACTATGAAGAAAATTAACTCTACCCCAGGCAAAACCAGCACACTATGCTTTCTTTATTGCTGTACAGTGATCTGGACCCAAAATTCTCCAAGATAATCGAAGTCCAGCTTAGCCGGCTGCATGCATGTGTTTATGAAAACTAACAAAAGCAGAACAGTCTGGATCATTTGTGTGAATATGCATATGATAAAGAGTCTTCAAGGCTCCTGGTGCCGTTTTGGCTTGTGCATGACAATGAGCAGAAAGATTCTAAGAATGGGAAAAAGAGCTTCCAGATGAAAAGAGTGGCTGGAGTGGGTTTTGGTCAGCTACCTCAAAGGAGATGAAGAGTCTCCTGGACATTGCTCCATGGGGCAGGGAGAGGACCTGGTGGACTCAAAGGTTATGTCTGCATGACCAAATGCTTCTGCATGATGGAGCAGTCCTGGGCCCCTAGGCCAAGTTGTAGAGTGAATGCAACCAGACTGTGGGGGTGCAAAGCCTGTTGGAATAGAAGTGGAAGACTGCAGAAGTTGGAGGAGCCAAATCTAGTTCAATATCAGTCCTCTGGAATGATCTGGAATTAACTTTCTCCAGAATAGCACTTGAGTTTTGGTTTCAAAGAAACCAGTTGGTTCACTCCAAAAAAGACTCAGGGAATGCACTGACATTCATGCAAAGTGGACAGTCAGTGGCCCAGGACCTGGTAGTGAACTGAGAGGATAAAATATTTGCAGTATACAGACTTAAAGCAGCAAACACCAGCATCTGGGCAGCACTCTACTGTCGCCTGGGCTGGCAGGATCCACTGAGATACCCTGAGGCTTCTGTGGTCTTGGTTTTCCTTGACATTGTTAGACTTCATCTCCTGTGGAGCATCTGAGATGGTATCAGACAGAAATTTGATTAAGAAACAAGAACAATACAAAATCAATGCCATGTACATTAGGTGGATTAACAACTGGCTAACAGGTCTTGAAATGTAATTACAAGTAGGAAATTATCATCCAGTATCTGAATCTCTAGTGAGGTTGATTCTTGGCATTATGCTATTGAACTGCACTTATCAGTGACTGGGTAGGCAATGAGGAGCAGTCCACATTGTGTGCTCAGCTGGGCAAACAAACAAGATGCATTTCAGTATGGGCTAATGGACAATCTAACGCAGATGCCCATAGACAGACCAAGTGAATCACAGCCTAAAACTGACTATTGCTTGTGTTGTCCTGCAAGGAAGCCCCGAGTGATGCTATGCACTGTAATGTTGAAATTTAGATGAGATGAATCATACCCAGAGCATGTTCCTGCTACTTTGATAATGTCTCTTCTCTCACAGGCAGGGCTTATGACAAGATCCAATGTCTGGAAGTTAAAACTAGACAAATTTAGACTACAAACAAGGCTCAGCTTTTAAGGACCTTTTAAGGTCCTTTAAATGTCAGAACAATTTGCCAAGGATTGAGGTGGATTCTTCATCACTAAAAATGCTACAGTGAAATTGGAAGCTTTTCTGAAAGTTATCCTCTCTTTTGAGGAGGAATTCATTCAGGGAGCCCTAGGGGATGTGATGTCCAGCCCAGAGCTCAGACTGGCAAACCACAGTGATGTCTTCTGTTCCTTACTTCCTCCAACCCTGACCTCACAGCTAGAGATGGGCAACCAAGTACCATCCACGTAACCACTACCGCTTTTAGCTTAATGCTGACAAATGCTCAGAGCTTTGCTGTTACCCTTGAGCACCAACCACGGAGAAGTCAAGACCACAGTGCAGCTTGGGAACTCTTGCTATGCAACTGCAAGCTGTGGCACTTGCATTGCATTGCAGAAAGGGCACAACAGAGTTTTCTTTAATACAAATGTGGTATTTATTTTCTCCCAGGGTTCACCTATGCTCATAATTCAATAATAACAGACCTTGACTTCATTACAGAAATGGAGAGAAATTTTACACTATGGGACAAAAGGAAACTGAAAAAAATTCCAACTTTTCCACATTTTTTACAATTTTTCTGAACTGTGCAATGTTGTGTTGTACATCACATAATGCAGCTCTGGACAGGGCTCAGATCACAGTGTGATGAGCACAGTCCGAGGACTGATATGCAACAGAACTGAACAGGACAGTTTGAAATTATGCCTAGCAGAGATTAATTCCCCTGCACATTCCTTAATCATGCTAAGTTGTCAAGCCTAACTATGATAATTAATTGCAAAGATTAACTATCTAATTCATGATTATCATATTAGATGGAATTAGGAAGGAACGGGTAGGGAGCCCTGCCAGTTTGAAAGTGTTCATTGGTAGAGTCAAGGAAACAAGAGGGAAGAGCCAAAGAGCCACAGACAGGAAAGAGAGAGAAACACAGAGGAAATGGGATTGAGGAGCACAGCACAGGATAGTCATAGATACGGTGCTCAAAGTGAGAATATTCTCTTCCATGGGGAAATATTCCTTGCTGGAAGATGCTTAAAGTGACAATAAGGTACTGAAAGATGGCCAGAAGCTCAGCAACTAGTAACATTGACCTGCACCCAAACCTGCCTTTGACATAAGAAAAAGGTCTCTGTTGGATAAATTTACCCCATTGTCCCATATCATCATTAACTAAAGGAGAACTGGGATGTAGGAGTGGAAAGTTTATGGGTGGTAAAGGGGAACTTTCAGTTCTACTTTCCCAAGTAGTATTCCTCTCAGTTAGATATCACACATACTGGACCTTGAATATTAGGAACTATGCAGTTGTCATCATTTCATTGGGTGGCAAAACAGAGATAGAGCTTTCTTCATTTTTTTATTTCTTGGCCTCACTACTCATTTACTAATTGTAAATGTAAGAAGCACTATATGGACAGGGAGTTGTACACTGGACATAAACCAGAGACATTTAGTTTCCAGAAATGAGTTATTTTATGCACCCCTGGTGTGTAGCTTCTCCTTGGACAGATGTGGCTGGTTAGAGACAGGCTTTCATACCACTGCTCTGGACCCAAGGAGAAGGGATATGGGAAGCAATCACCACATCTGTAGAGGGAATGTAGGCAAGTTGTATTAACTGTGCCCTCTCTGAGTTTCTCAGGCACTAAGAATAACACACTACTCTGAAAATGAAGTCTTTAATGTCTGTGAGCACTGGTGGCCACCTGAGCACTGGTGGCCACCTGAACAGCAAAGCATAAATTAAAAGATAGCTTTTAGCAGCACTGCAGTCACCAAAGGCCATGCAGAGGTTGTGTCCTGACATCACTGAAGGAAATTAATGCCACCTTAGCATGAATTCATGCTAACTTGCATGCAGTCTATGAAAGATTACTGCTCAACCGCATCAGGGTAGATCTAGACCAACCTCGTTGAAGCTGCTTCAGCTATATAACCCATCATCAGGAGGAAAGTCACCTTTGCACAGATCAGTCTGGGAATAAGACTGTGAAAAAAGTGGAAATGAGGCTGGAATCAAACCTGCAGTCTCTGCCCTGGGGCTCCTTCAGTTCGTCCGATTAAAACACAGGTCCTCCACAGGCTTACAAGAGGTTTTCCCAAAAGCAGGAACCAAACATCAAACACTTAATGAGGATCAGAGATTAATACAGATTGAATATCAAACTTTTTTCCCCAGTCGTTGTAATGATGTTTCTACAGCTATTCATTAAGAGACCACCTTTCCAAAGCCCTTCCAGGTTCAGAGAATTGTTTAAGACATTTGAAGTAGGAATCTGGGATACAGAAATATACAGGTAAACCTAAATGTGCAGAAAACACTAAATTCACAGAACTAAAAGGCCTCTTAGAAAAGTAAAACCTACAGAAAAAATTAAATGCTGTTTGAAGTAGACAAAGGCTGGGCAAACCTTTCAAGAGCACTAGATGAACTGCCCCTGCTTGCTGTCCTTAGGACCAAGCACTTCTTTTAATTCCATGTGTAACCTGATTTATGGGAGTACTCCCATTCACTTCATCATGGAGATTCAAATCTAGGAAGCACTACACAAACTGAGGTCGTGGTCTTGCACTGGTCTCTCTGCGTGTGAGGGTCAGTGCACACACATGAAGCTCCAGGAAGTCCTGAGGCTTTGGACAAGGCTCTGTGCTGATCAGCTGCACGTGCTGTTGTGCAGCCCCTTCTTGGAAACCCAAACTGAACCCCACAGGGTGGCAAGACCACAGCTGGGGAAGGGTGTAGAAAAGACAAGGTGCTACAGCTTGCAATATGGATCATAGGTCTGGCCACGTTAGACGTTGCTTTTAACTTTGCAGTGTCTGTCAGATTGGCACACTACTGTTAAAACCAACAGCAAAACTTAAAACCGGCTAGTTGCATATAAAACCTGGAATTTCTAGCCGTACTTCCACTGTGGAGGCCAACATCATCATACACCGTCCCTGTTGCTACGAAAGGACCAAATTCTAGGTCCTACACATTTTTTGTAAAGCAAGCACCATGCCTGAGAGCCCTTATTCAAACACTGTGTACGCCAGGGCTATAAAACACGCAAGAGGGAAAGGATGCTTGCCGCCTACAAGAGGTAAATGTGATACTGAAACTCACTCAGGCTCCAAACTCCTGCAAGCAGATTCAATATGGGAGAAGACCCATGGTGCTCTGCCGAAGATGAACACTACCCTACCCGGTTCTCCTGTCCCCCACACAACTTGCAGGGCAATGCAAATGCCTGGTGCCAATCCTGATGTGCATAGCAAGAAAGGAGAATGGGGTTTTATGAGAAGTTGGAAGAAATAGGACCAGCAGGAGACGTAGGATAGAGGCTGTGCTCACTGCTCCCCCCGTTGGGTTCTTACGGGCAAGAGAATGAATAAGACACATTTTGGTCTGCAAATTTTTATTTGGACTGTATCACTCTAAATATCCCTCTGGTGGAAATTTCAGGCAAGGATTTTGCCACTGGATAAAACTGGAGGGTCTCCTGTTGTTCAAATCAAGTTTTGAGAACATACTAAAAAGGCAAGACAATTTCAGTTTCCTTTTCCTTAAATATTGCAGCCCTGGCATGTCCTGTGAGACGCAACTTATTGGGCAGTGTTGAGTCCACCTGATCACTATTCTTCATAAGATGTTTTAGGGACAAATGTTGCCGAACTCCCCATCCAGACACCCGAATTGCAGAGAGGTTTTAATTATTTACTCTCTAGCACCACCTAAGCGCAGCCCCAAGTAACACAAACCAGCGCTTCCCTTTCAGAGCATGCCTTTCCCTGCACCCTGAATGTGGCTCTCCCATTATCACCAGAAATGTCCTCACCAGGAGGTGCAGACTCCCACCAAGCACCATTGCCTGCTACTTGCCAGTCCGATATGCACCTCCCCAAGTTGCCAGTGGCCTTTGGGCCCTGGCAAGGCACCTGCAGCCCATTCCAGGTCACCATGCACCGGGTGCCTCTGTTAAGGTTGTTGGGAGGTCTTTTGCTGTCAGTGATGATGCTGCATGACCTCCTCCACCAGCCACCTACCCACACTGCACTCCTGCAAATTAGAGGCAAAAAATAAAGGAGGTTTCCATCTCTGATATGTTTGGAGCAGTTCCTAAGTCCTCCCAACACACAGGCTGAGGTGGGGAGCCGGGGCCAAGGTTATAATTGATGTTGTGACGTCTGTGGTGCTCCAGGAGGAAACCACCCTCGGTGCACGTGCAAGGGTCTGAGCTGTGAGTGGCCTGAGTTACCTGCACTTGCTTCCGTGGGAGACACCATAATTACACCACCATTGCTCAATCATGGTTTTTATTTGAAAGGCAACATGCCTAAAATGCTTCAACAGTCATTCTGCAGGGCCAGATGGGCTTGACTTGATTTGCTTTGGTGCTGCGTATTCCCAGCTGCCTCACAGGCACCGTGTCCAAACATGGGAGCCAACATGGGCAGCGAGGCTGCCCACAGCGAAGAGTATCAAGCCTGGCTCTCCAGAGAGACCCTGTGGGCAGCCCCTGCTCAGCCCTTCTGCAAACCAGAGAGACCCTAAGTCAGTGGTAGAAAAAGAGGGTTCTGATTTCAGCAGCTCAGTTAGACCACGTGAGAACACAGCTGTGCTGACAGGGCAGGTCAAAGTAAATTCTTTGCACCAAATTTACACCAAATGAAATGGTGAGGTGCTCAGGTGATCCACATAAAAAGAGCTGTTGAGACTCAAGTGTAGATATTTAAATGGTCCATTTCAACTAGACCAGCTTAATCATGCTTAATTATTGCCTTGTTTAATTATTACTCATGGTTAATTCTATTTAAGTTCTCACCTAATCTGTATATATCACTATTCCTGCATCTTAGGACAGTGACCGAATTGGAGATGGGAGACAGGCTTGAGCACCTGGGGCATTCCAAGATTTGGGATGACAAAACCTTGTGCTGTTCTGGTAACGGCAAGGAGAAAATCAAAACTGACAGGGAAAAAATGGAAGACACAAGAGTCCCTTTGTGTATTTTCCCCTTTTTGAGATTGATTTCATTCTGCACACAGTGGATAGATGTGCCATTTGCTTTGCTGAATTCTGCAATTGAAATTATTCACACTGCTAATAATCAATAGTGAAAAGTACCATGAATCAGCAAAGTAGAACTAGAGTATCTTGGAAAATGATCAGATGATTCTTACATGTGATAAAAGCTCCTTTTATATTTTCTTTTTACAGTGTAACACTAACCAGGCCCTTTTCTAGACAACAGACAGTAGCTTCAGACATCGATGTGAGGTGAAGGGTTATATGAATGACTGACCTTCCGGTGTCCTGGCCAAACTGGAACACAAATATTTTTATTTAATCAGAAACGTATCATTATTTTGCTAGTATTACTTTGTTTTCTGAAATTAAAGCCTACCTTGTTCTGTGGAGTTAACATTTCAAAGTAAAAGAAATGGGCATCCAGTTATTCTCCTCCATCCCACCTCCCCAGAAGTGTCCACATTTGATCTGGGTCTCCCATTTCTTGGGTGTGAGCATCTACCCCTGATGTGTTGAATAAAAGGCAAGAGGAGAAAGACAGTACACCCTCCTTATGGGCTTTTGCCCTCTAGTCTGGGAAAAGAATCCTGAAAATATTCAGCAAACAGGATTCAAATTCTTGAGCAGCTTTAGATGAACCAAAACAAGTTTTTGATAATAGATTTACCTATTGGGCGATGCCTGGGATTCTTTAAGCGTCTTTGATTTACAGAGCTGGACTATAAAATCTGAGAAACAAGCCTTCAAGTGACACATATACAGCTTTCTGGGAGAGCCAGCCTGCCTGTGTCACTAGACACAGCGTCTCCAAGGTCCCCAGAGGCATGCACTGACTTCACCAGGCTGGAAATCCCAATCTAGTAGTTCTAGTAGAGGTGAGGTGTGGATGCAATCGTTGTCTTCCTTCGGTCTCTGGGAAGATCTTGATGGCAGAGCCAAACCAGAAAGCCTTTGTAGCCAACTCCTACAAGATCTACTTCTAATTTTGCAGGATTTGAGGAAGTCTTCATGGCTGTCACACCTGTGCTGATTGGTGCCGTAGCTGCTTCTCTGGGTCAAGTAGTTTTTCTTGGCATTGCTTGTGGCACAAGAATTGCAGCTAGTGTTCATAATGAATGCCCCAGCGTCTTAGGCATCACCACCTGCAGGCAGGTGCATTGAGCATGATGAACTGGACAAAGAAGGAGGGAGGAAGACAGAGAGAAAAATGCTAATGAAGAGCTCAATGAATTGCAGTGGTCATACTGTAGTGCAAGTCTGCAGCCACTGTCCCTGTACCGGCTGTGTCCTGTGCTCTTGCCACACCTTCTGGAAGGGATAAAGGCCACCGCAGAGACTCAAGGAAGCGAGGATTTTTTTTCTCTGTTTTGCCATAAATTTCCTAGAAAAAAGCAACTCATTTCCTGTTGAAAGAAAATGGGGGTATTGCAGTCTCTGTAAATACAGGAGGAGGATGGAACATCTTGGAAGAGTTTTAATGCCACATAGTGAAAGCCTGTTTCATTTCTGACACTGAACAGTGCCTCGTGGGCGAATGCAATCACTCGGCTATCCCCACTCAAAGGTGTGCTTTGAGCACCTCCCATTTGATAAAAGCTATTTCCAAATGTCTCCCTTCTACTAAACATCTGTGCATCTTCAGATATACATTTCTGCATCTTTCAAGGTTGAGTTTCACTTCATTTTATTTTTTCCTCTATTTAACCCCCAAAACCACAAGGAGACTCAGGCAGTCTAGATAACTTAAAAAGTGGAGGAATGCTGACAGACCAGGACTGCTCATGGTCTCTCCTCTTACAGCTATTGATTGATTTGGGATAAGAGAAGGGCTTTTTGTACTGTGCCTCTGCCAACAAAATAAAAGGCAAAAAGAAACCACTGACAAACAAAGTGCAGATTTGGCCAGGTTCTACTTCAGATGCTGAAAAAGACTGTTTTTTCATCTTATATGGATGGAAAGAATGTTTTTATGCACTGAGACCTCCCAGCGAATGTTCTTTTCACTTCTAGAAGACCAGAATAAAGTAAGCCTGGATCACCAACCTCATGTGAAAGAGGAGGGTCCAGCAGGATGTTACCTATTTTTCTTCTATACCTGTGCCTGGTGAACATTTCTGTTGCCGGTTCAGAAGCCTGCAGCTCTTTCCTACTCTCTGCCAGCTGTTTGCCAGCTCACTGCATCCACCAAAAGCATCTCAAGGCAGTGGTGAGCAGCCTCCGCAGCCCGCTGACCCTGCAGATGCAATGCCCTGCAGTCCCTGTTATCATTTCTTTGCTGAATTTTCTCCCATGGTTTCTCGCAGGATGAAATTACCTCTGAAGTGCTATTGCAGGTCTGGAATCTCTGTGAATTTTTAACTCTGGTGTTTTTTATCTTTTCTTCAGCAAAAGACAAGGTCAAGCATTTCGCTGAGTCCAAAAAGACATCAAAGGAAAATGGTGAGGGGGAAAAAAAAAAGCAAACCCTCTGTATAAAGCATTTCAGAGTACTCATGCAGCATATTAGAGAGCAAAAGGAGCTTTCTGGCTCCTATCTGGCTGTTGTTGCTATTGTTAATGTGGTTTTGTTCCATTATTAATGACAACAGAAAGAAAAATCTGGCCTTCCAGACAAACTTGAGAGACTCTCAGATGGCAAAGAGAATAAAGGGGGAAAAAAAACCCTTAAAATAATGGAAATAAGCAAAGGGAAAGGGAGGGGAAACTTAATATACCGAGCATGTAGCAATAAAAATCTGCAGGTGTCTATAGCACTGCAGGGATGGTGAACTGAATCTTTTACAAAGCTTGTAAATCACTCCCAGAGCCTGCTAGTTTAAGGGCACTTTGTAATTAAACCAGGAAAAACTAATTTCGTACAGCCTGTACTACATTGCTTGATACATTTGTGTTTCCTAGAACTGCTGTTTGACAAGCAGAGAAAAATAAAACCGGAAAAGCAACATTAATGGACAAAATGTCTGTAACCCGGAGCGGCGTATCATTAGCCTCATCTGAATGTGGTTGGACAGGATTTCAATAAAAAGCTTTGTTAGGAAAATACATCATGAATATACCAAGGTGAGTAATCTCAGGATCAACACTCCAGTCTGGCTTTCCTGTAAAGTTACTCTGAGTTAGCTGCCACATCAGCAGTCCTGCAGAAGAGCCAGGCAGGGCGCACCCCTTTGCTCCCACCCGGCAGAAACAGCTCCACTGCCAAAGCCTTGCACTGATGCCCAAGCACCGAAGCCCAGGACCCACCAGCAGCTCATCCGCAGCATCCTCTTCAAACCCGATCCCAACAGCAGGAGTGATCTGCTGAAGCTCATCCCCCATTGCATTTGGGGTGCTGGGAGGCAGACAGGTGCTGGGGGGACTCAGAGGGGCCAAGCATGAAGGTAAAATTTGGTTAGACTGGCTGCTAATCAATAATACAGATATCATCAGTACTCCTTGAAGTCGAGTGATTCATTCTGCAGTCACTTGTTGATGGGTCTGCACCCCATGGTCCCCAACACCAGCCCCTACAGTGCTGCTCACTACGGCCATGCTCCTCCGCAGGCTGCTAGTGGGGAGCCTGCCTTGAAACTCCCCCCTGCCCTCCGCTGCTCCACTGCCCTGCCAACGAGCTCCCACCCTGCCGAAAGTGCTCACCCATTGCTGCTGTTTCACACCCTGATGCATTTCTGCTTAAGAGAAACCTCAGAGGGGATGTTTGCAGCACAGCAGGAGAAAGTGTCGCTTGCAATGAGCTCTCAGGGAGAGAGGAACCAGCTTGCTTTCAGATAAATAGGGTTGATAAAAATCTGACTAAATGCTTTCTTAATACTGGGCATTTTGTCATATGTGTCACTGTATTTCTTGAAGTGCAGTTTATATTAAAGAAACCCAACCTCTACACATTTTATAATTTTCCCTTTAAAAAGAAGGAATCCGAAAGCTCTTTGCTATTAATTATTGATGCTGAAAACAAACACTCATTTCTTATCCCAGGACTGAACATTTGACCTACACTGCAAAGCCAAACCTGCCAATATTTGGGAAGAACTCCAGACCTGGATTTCAATTTCATGACTAACATCTGTCTTTCCAATAGAGTGGATTAAATCAATGCAACCAGTGTGATACATTTCAAATTACTCAAAGTTCAATTCATTTTATATGAGCGTATGCCCCATATGTTGTGCTGCCAAAATAGGTCACGGGGCCAAGAGCTGAAAAATAATGTAAATAAAGGTTTAAAGAAATGAAAAAGGAAAATGGCATAAATTTACATTACCATGAGACCTTCTTTAATGCTTTGAGGAATAAAACTGCCATGAAGCAATGGGGTCAGGAAGAGATTTTGCCACTGGGGATCTCATTTTCAGCAGGGACACCCAGACACGATGTTGGCCTGACGCAGCAGAGGGGATTTGGCAAAGCGCAGGAGCAGCTCAGACAGATGGGGTAGAGGGGAAGCACTCTGTAGGCTGCCTTTGCAAATGAAGTGCAGCCGTGCTTTCAGGCACCCCCAGCACCACGGCAGGCTGCAAAATCTACATGAGATCAAATATTCAGGCAGTATGGCTTCACTGACCTCTCCTCCCCCTGTCCCTTCACCTGACTCCCATCGCTGAAGCTTCAAGAGATGCAGCAAAAGTCAGGGAAGCTGGAGATTTTATTGAACCCTGAATAAAAGATGGACCCTGGAGTCCCTGCAAATTGCACCCTCTCTTGCCAAGGTCTGACCTAAGTCCTGTGAAGTCCCCCCGGAGGTGTGCAAGTAGGAAACCCTAATGTCACACGGAGGCTTTCACCTGGCTGCACATGACAGCGTCACACTTGTTGGAAAGCCCCAGTGGGAGCAGGTCCCCTGCAGCTGAGCCCTGAGCAAGCCCAGCCCTGCTCCTGCTCAGCCCCCTGCCCAGGGCTGTGCTTTGGCCACCCAGACCCCCACCGGGCTCACTTGTCATCCTCGCAGACAAGCACTATGTAGGGAAACCTGCACTAGTCCATACAGTGCAATGGGAGAGGCGGCTGCCCGGCACAGAGGCCTCTGGCAGACCCGGGCCATCCCTCCTCGCACCGGGAGTTGCCTTTTCCTCCCACCCACCCTGAGAAGCCTGTGGTGACAAGCAGACTGAGGTGTCTCTCTTTTATCCACACCCTACTAGAGAAAACTTGAGGAGAGGGAAACACAAAGAAGAAGGGGGTGGAAGATCTGCAAAAGGGCCACCCCCGCCTGTAAGCCTTTCGCCGGTCAGACAGGTGGCTCTCCTGGGGGTGCATATGGCCTCTGGCGGCATCTGCCCCTGAGCGAGGGTGAATTTTCAGGATTGGGGCACTCGCGTGTTTTCTAATCACGTTTCTCCCTAACTCACACTGTCCCATGCTTTCTGAAAGAAGGACAACCGTTTCCGGGGACCTCCTCTGGGAGATGGTGGAAGGGAGCGAGGAGCACCCAGTGCTCGTGCTGGATACGGTGGGATGCGGACCGGGCTCACCTTCCAGCGCGGTCACCCGCGATGACGCCTGGGGACCCAGAGGTGCTGCTGCCCAGCCCCGCCACCTCAGCCGCAGCATCACCAGACTCCTCGGGGCAATGAAGTCATTTCTAACACCCCGAAGGGGAACTCCCCTTGCGGGTACGTGTTCCCTTGGCGATCACACAGAAAAAAGCATCCTCGGCCGAGCGTCCCGGTCCCCGGGCTCGGCTCCCCCGCCCCGGCCGGGGTCCG
>WAAD01042654.1:169002-181283 GCA_013389945.1 Fregata magnificens
CCTTTCCTCTACTTGCTTGCAAGAAACAAGGACAGAAAACACAAGCAAAGTAACCAACACCGCATAGGCTCATATATAGGCATCAGAGAAGAAAGACATTTGCCACAAGCTGTGACTTCTTAACGCTCTCAACTTAAACAAATCGGTAAGTAAATTCTCTCTCAGAAAGAAATGGGTCACCCAGAAGCCACATCAATGTACAGTTAACGTGAACAAACACCAAATCAAGAACGTCATGCAGTGAAGACTGTTCCTTGAATCTTAAGTTTTGTTTAGCCTTAATTCTTGAGAAGGGAGCTCTGCTTCTCCTCTGTTGTCCCACTTCTAATCAAAGAAGTCCATTACCTTCCACAACGATCGCCATTCCCTGTGGTGTAAGCCACTAAAAGGCTTATCGATAGCGCAATTCAATTCTAATAATTTTAATCTTTCAGAAATACTTGCAAAGATCTGTTGAGAAAATGTAGAGGCACAAGGGGAAAGGGAATGACTCTAAGCAGACACCTTTCATGTAGCAAAGGACTACTGAATTCAATTTTATGAAAGAAAAATACATTAATTACTCCGCTATGTTACTCTAGATAGAGCAATCTGCAAAGATACAGCTGCAAGGAACTTCTTCAAAAAGTTGTATTTTGCATGTCATTGAAAAAATTTTTATTACAAACATTACAGTGGACGTATCTGTACAGGAAATAAATTTGGTTTTGCTTTCTTGTATTGCCCCATAGGTTCCATTTCCCTTTGCTGCACGGGCAGTGATCGTTTGCAGCACAGCGATGATTCAAAGCGCCCCCGGAGAGGCTGACAGATTATTAGCATGGAGTTAGGGCAGCCATGAGGAGTTCCATTTTATACACAAAGTTACGCCCTTCCATTTTATTCCACTGCACTTCCTTGAATGGCCCCCGAAGATGATTCCACTTGTTGTCTTGCAGTACATCGCCTTTGGGGAGATCCTTGCACTGACTCCGTGGAAACTGAACCATAACTTTGCTGCCACTTTCCGGACCATTACGTACTGTGATGAACAGAGATTTTTATGAGCATTTTTACACTGTAGAAATTCCTCTCATTAAATATATCCTTCCTCATATATGCTATATATAACTCCTACTCAATTCCAAACATGCTGAACGCAAACACTGGAAATTACTTTTTTTTTTTTTTTTTTTTTTTTTAAGTTTTTCTCTTCCACACATACACTTTACAAATGCATATCTTTTTCCCTAATGATGCCAGGAAGGGCAAAGGGTTTTTTTCCCCCGATTCTTACCTTGCATGTATTCCCCACCGTTCTGTTGAAAAACATGATCAAAAAGATATTGTTTCCAGTGGATTTCTCTCACATGGACAGGAGAAGTCACTCAGGATAGCTGTTGCTTTTAATCACAAAATTCTGCAAGATTGGTGGAGGGGTGGTGGTGTTCTGTTGGCTTGGATGGGTTTTTGTGTTTTGATGCTGGGGGGTGCGAGGGGTGGTTGTTTGTTTTTTAAATAAGTAGTTAGGGAGATAACACGTAGCTTTCCCCTCACCTACCAAGGTAGCCTTCTACAAAGAGATGACTATCAGGCTGATTGAACATAATTTCTCCTTTATAAATCAATGCTGACTATACCCCATCACCTTCTTCTCCTTAATACGTTTGGAAACTGATTCTGGGACTGGTTCTTTGCCTCATCTTCCCAGTAACTGCAATGAGGCTGACCAGACTGCAGTTCCCCAGATTCTCCTTCTTGAATACAGGATGTGACATCTGCATTCTTCCAGTCCTCAGGAACCCTTCCTGATCACCATGACCTTTCAAAGATGATCAAGAGTGGCCTTACAATGATATCAGCTAGCTCCCTCAGCACTCATGGATACATCCCACCTGGTTCCGTGAACTTGTGTATGTCTAGTTTGTTCAAAGGTTCTCTAACTTGATCCTCCTCTACTGAAGGTAAGTGTTCTTTGCTCCAAAATTTCCCATGAGTCTCAGGGACCTGGGATTCCTGAAGGCCAGTCTTAAGACCAAAGCAAAGAAGGCATCAAGTACCTTAGCCTTCTCCATGTGCCACCAGGTCCTCTCCCCATTTAGCAGCAGGCCCACATTTTCCCTATTGTTCCTTTTGCTGCTAACATACCTGTTGAAGCTCTTCTTATTGCCCTGTATGTCCCTCACCAGATTCAACTCCAGATGGGCTTCAGCTCTCCTATCCCCATCAATGCATGCTTGGACAGTCTCTCTATCTTCCTCCCAGGTCAGCTGATCATGCTTATTCCTTGCAGCTTCCTTTTTATGTCATGAGTTTAGTCATGAGCTCCCTGAGTTTAGTCATGAGCTCCCTGTTCATCCACACAGATCTTGTGTCACCTTTGCACAACTTCCTGCACGCAGGAATGACCATTCCTGAGCTTGAAAGAGGTGATCCTTGAAAAAAATAATCAACCAGCTCTCTTGGACCCCCTTCTCTCTGTCCCATAGGATGGTATCCCACAGGATTTTTCCACAGGATTCTTCCAAGAAGATCCCTGAAGAGACCAAACTGTTCTCATTAAGTCCAGTGTTGTGATCCTGTTTGCCTTGTTCCCTTCTGCTCAGGATCTTGATGGTTTCTGTAATCTATTTTTTCTATGCTAATTCTAAGAAATATTTTCAAGCCCGTGTAAATTAAATCAGGTTTATATCAAGTGGCTTACTGGGCAAAGCCCAGTATTCTATTTAGGTGTCAATTTCATACACAAAAGAGATTGTTTCTACAATATTTTGCTACAAATCAACATTATTCTATAAAAGTCTAGGGACTATCTCAGAAAGAGACTTAAAAAGCCTGCAGAATTCGCTTAAGAATTTTAAGATTTTCCATACATTTGCAATAGAAAACATTACCTGAAATGGCATAGTCTCCATTTGGTGATGCTACAGTTATTGCTGATGCGTTGCCAATACTCTCCACTGGCCCCAGACCAACATGATTACTGAAACTCAGCACGTGCCATCCCATAACTTTCGCAAGCTGCTGAACTGCATGTACTTGATGCTGTGACATCTGAAAGATAACAAGAGGTTCATCTTCTGTTCAATATTTGCACACCACAGAAAGAATTGCTTACTGGTTTTACCAAGCTTTTTTTGTTTTCTGCTGTACAGTAGTTATTTATAAAAGTGACTTTGTTTTGTAAGTTGTCTAGTTTCAGAGGAACTTTTTTTTTAACATATATGCTATATAAGTGCTAGTAGAGCTTTGCGTTATTTGAATTTATACTAGTTCCTTTGCAGACAGAGAAGACCACTGTATTAAGCACACTACGCAGTTACATGAATTTTTCATAGGTATATGGGCTTATGCATTTAAGTATTGCTTTCAATTTACAAACACCTTTATTTAGGTCTCAAGAACTAATTCAAGTGATACAAACAGGATTTTGAAATAATCCTTTCTTTGAATGGTAATGAGACCTCTGCTGTAAAATATATAAAAATCTGTGAGAGTATTATCACAGCAAACTCGGAAAAAAAACATTGAGGTTCTCAGATGCATGATCATCTCCATTAATGCTCAAGTGTAAGCATTGAGCTTTAACAGCTTAAAAGTTTAAATGCTAATGTTTTTCTGTATCGAGACTTAACACTTTAACAAGGAAGTATCTAGCACTGTTCAGTTCTCTGTGAACAAGTCTGAAAGGACTTCACCAAAGAGATACCCTCAGCAGGATCTGTTTCAACTTGTTTTCTGTGTCGTGGAGTTTCGTATAACTGCAACAGGCCAACCACTGTTATTAAAGACCTGCATTTTGACTATTTATAATGCATAGTAGGGAGACTGTCACTTCTGACTAAAACCAGCAGCTTGCTCTAAGCAATTAAGAAAACACAGTTCATTCAAATACCAGCTGATTTAGTAATGGCTGATGCAAAGTGAACACTAACAAGACAATGTTGAAATGACAGTAATTGTGGGCTCATTAAGATTGCTACTCTAGATAGGACTTGGTTACAGTAAGTTTCATATATTGAATACCTTATTGTCTGCTATGACTCTCACTGACTTGTTCTGAAGTAAGCAAAAATCTTAGTGCTCCCATAATGAGCAGCATAAAGAGATGTATTTTAAATAGGAGGGAAAAAATTATTATTACTACTGACCTTAGTAAAAACTGGCATTATATTTTAGTAACAGTTGCTAAAGTCACTATACAAACATACTGAAAAATTCAGACATCCACCTTCTTATTTTCACTATCTTTATTTGAAGTCTTCTAACATTTTCTACATAGATAAAGGTGAGATTCTAACTACTTCTGTTTCTGAAACACTACAAGAAAGGGAAGAATAATGTATGAGAGTCTACCTGAGATAAAAGGAAATCCTGCAGTTCTTGCTCTTGATGGGACAACGTAATAACTCTTCCATCTCTATGGACAACTCTGATCTGTTCAACTCCAATGTTCAGCTGTAGTTGAATAGATCTTTGAAGACAACATATATATTTATTCAAAATGCATTACAACACTTAAGAAAACAAGAAACTAAGAACACAGAATCCCTCCCATTCATTGACGAGAACTCTAAGATGAGGATGGTGCAAAGCCTATGGAATACAACAGCAACTCCAAACATTTCGGTTTCATCACTCACCACAACAGCTCCCTTTATACTGCAGGGGACATATTCTGTGGCATGTTCCCAGACCTGGTCCACTGCTTGTTCAGGTCAAGGAACCTCCTGAGGTGCCTCAACAGCTCCCTGTCTGCCACTGTGCCCAAGTTTCCTTCCAGAGGTGCAGGGAAAACGGTGTGTACTCAGGACCTGTTCTATCCTACACTCAAGACTTGGGCAGCGTATGCACTCTGGAACTGAGACTGCAAATTGCAGCAATGACTGCAGTCTGCTCCACACTGCGGACATGGCCAGAGAGGACTGCTCAAAATGGAAAAAACAACTGGTTCACTCACTGTCAATGCATTTAGTTAATTCACTGCTGGTCAGCATGCAGATGTTAGTTTCTGGAACGTGAAATCTCTTATTTTGATGACAATGCGCATAACTAATAGCATGAATTACATGAGTTCCACATTTTAGTACCTATGCAGCCAAGCTAGGACTGAGCAATGACTAGCCCTCCGTGACCAGACTAGAAGTTTAGAAACCAGCATATACAAAGATACTTCATATTCAGCTATCCCTGTAAATCCCCCCTTAAAATAGCCACTTTGACCTTCAGTTCCTTCTTTGAGAGGAAACTGTGCTAGTTAACGACTTACTAAGTTTCTTCATTGAAGTGTAAAGTGGGTGAAGAGTTTTCTTAGGGTGGCTGTTCCCCCCCCCAACTCAGAAAAACAAACACTCGCATAACAGGCTCCTACTTGTCTGTCTGAAGAGAATCTAAACCTGTAAAACACAACTTGAATACACTCTGCCATTGCTGAATGCTTTTACAACTAGAAAGATACGTGCATTCTCATACTTACTTGCATATCTGTTCATATCCTTGAGAAGTTATTAGAACTTTAACACTGGATTCATAAACATCATTTATATTGGACCAGTGGGCCTGAATCTGAGGATCCTCAATACGACTAGCCAGACTGTCAATGGTTCGAGCAGTTCTAGAAGATAAAGACATATTCCATGCACAATAATCTAGACAGTTTGTGCTGTTATCTTGTTTAAAGGAAATGAGTAGGTTATTAGTTTGGGGGTGGTTTTTTTGTGGTACACAGAAAAAAAAAAGGCAAATTTAACAGAATCATGTGGATCAAAGTTCTATTTCAGCACCATTCTGGTGCTAATGAAGCACACTTGTTTACTCTGTACATTTTACATATATTCTGCAGCAGTATTAAAGTGGTATTACTCAGTATGGGCTCCTGCACAGCAAAGAATACTAAAAAAAATTATGCAGTTTAAGAAAAGTAGTGGCCATTATCAGCAGCCTACATCATAACTGTGACAGAGATCTTGAAAAAATCTGGGGGTTTTTTTCTTTTTCTTTTTTTTTTTTTTTTAACTAGGTGAGTGTTGTTTGCTCATATTTCATGATATGCTATCAGTTCTTCGTACTTAAAAATAAAGATTATTTTAACAGTGAAGGAAGAAGTAGCTAGTTTTAAGAACACTGAAAAAAGATCAATTGTATTCCACATAATGGTACATTTTATTGTAACTTTAACAAGAGTGGTTTGTGACCTACCTGCGTCTCAAAAAGATATGTTTTGCCTGCTTTATTATCTTCTCCAGAAGTCCTTCATTCGACTGTAAAGAACTGATATCATTTTTATCAAAAGCCTGGGGTCCTGCAAGTCTCATTCTCTTATGGCCAAAAGGTGCACTAGCTGGATGTGGCATCACTGTTGAGCTCAGGGTTTGCTTGTGACACTGCAACAAACAACAGCTGTTATAAAAGGAAGTGACCAAATAATGTATCTGCAAGAAATAGTATACATACTACAATATGCTGCTTCACATCAGGTTTTTTAAGTGTACGTACTTTCAAAAAGTGCAACTTTTTTACTTTATAGATTTGATAGCACTTTAAAGCCAACTTTACACTCATACTTCGCCTCCCCTGTTTATGCAGGTCTTTCAAACCTTATGGAAAGTGATTTTTAAAAAAGGTGCTAGCTAACAAAAATTTGATAGTATGGCAGTAGCTCCTACCAATAAGTTTGCCTTGTATACATCTCTGGAGACAGACAGAATAGTCAAACAAAAATAAAGGAAGCAGTTTAGAGGTAAAAAATTGAGGTACAAAAAGATTTAGCAACCTGTTCAAAGTCAAGAAAGGAAATTCACAACAGAGCTGGGCACCAAGCCAAAGCTTCATGAAACCTAGTTCAGTGTTTAAAACGCTGGACTATTCCACACGACTGCATGACTTGCAGAGCCATGCTCTAAGGAGATGAGCACTCTCTGAAACATGGTTTCACAACTGCTTAGACATCTAAAATTGTGCTCCTTTTCTGAACAGACGCAACCTCAAACTTCTACCCCAGGTCCTTCTGCTAGATTATATGAGAATCTAAAACACTGAAGCAGAGAAGTAGACTTCAAAAGAAGCTAAGTTATTATGGTAACTGATTGTTCTTCCTTCATGGGAGTACGGTCTGAACAGATGCTCACTTGAAGTACTTGACAAGCACTGATTAGTCACAAAGGAAAAAGGAAGACTGATGAGCTGTACTGGAAAAACCTTGCATTGCTTTTCTGAGGTGAGCTGCCAGGCCTGAGGTTAAGTAAGGAACTACGAGCATTCTTTACTTAGTAAAGAACTCCCTAACCACCCATACATACTAAAACTGAACAGTAGGTTGCCTTACACAAATGGATAGGAAGGGACTGGCCTCTAGTGGCACTCTGTTGTTACAACAGTGCCGCACACCATGTAGAAGTCTGAACAAAAGCCCAAAAACTCTTCAATACTTGACCATAAATGCATTACCTCTCTGATAAGTTGATGCAAATTATGTTCCAAAACATAGAGATGATCCTCTGGATTCTGTTTTTCAGAAGCAGACTTTTGTGATTTTTTGTCATTGGAAGAGTGACACAGAGAAATAGACAACTGCAAACCTGTACAAAGCAGATAAAAAAAAAATGAGGACGCTGACGATTTTCAGGCAGGCTACTGAGAACTGCTTCTTCTTCACGTTTTATAGTCATTAGTTTTACAACCAGTATTCACTGTACCAGAGAAAAAAACCCAAAGAATGACGTTGGAGAGCACAGCACCAGAGACAAGTAAGACTTGCTACTCACTTAAGTGATGACAGGCCAACTAATAAATCATTAGGTGGATTTCACACCAATTTCTATAACTCAATCCCCCACAAAAAGAAGAGTCCCCAGGACCCCATTGCTTTCCCAAAGAAGGAATGATTTACAATCATATACATTTTAAGCAATCCAGAAACATATTCTTCACATGATATAATCAGTTGTGTACTCCCTGTAAGAACAGAGGATTCATCAGCCAACTGTGAGCCATCTTCATGCTGTTTAATTATCCTCATTGAAGAGTATTAGCCTCCGTTCCTCTGAATACCCATTAACTCAAGTCTTAAATTTCACCTGCATGCAATCCAGGAGCAATGACCTATGCACAGCTCTAAACTGCAATGTGCACATGGCATTACAGTTGACAGCTTTAAGTGCTACTGACAAAAAACACAATCACAGAGAAAAACAATCCAAAATCCACACAACAGAATATAAGTAAATTAGAAACTAAAGTGCATTAGGTGAACTTTTCTGTAATTAGCAAGCAAAATTCAAATTCTGGGAAATTCTGTGTTTCAAAACCTTTGAAAAACAAGGTGAATACTTCCCCCAGCCCCAAATTTCAGTTCATGTTTAAGCAAATAATTGTAGGTTAGGAAGTCTTAAAAAAAGTTTCCTACCTGGGAAAGGCTGGGAGATTATCTGATTTTTCACAACAATGTGAGGAATTTGTGATTTAATTTGAACAGCTTCTCGTGACAGCTGGGCAAAAATTTCTTTACATAAAAGAACATTCTGTGCAGTCTCCAACTTTGTCTGCCAGTGCGGAGAACCTGAAAAACATAAATCAATGTTTGCAGAAGGAAAGAGTAAAGAAAAGCTACAAAGGTAGCTTCAGATACCTGTTTCTGTCAGATACTGTGCAGTAGCTATGAGTAAATCACTAAGATAAGGTAGTCAGTATCTTTTATCCAAATTGCGTATTTCCAGAATTTTATCTCAGTTAAGCAAGCACTTTAAGATAACACTAGTGCATTTTACTTCGATTTTACTTATATGTATATTGTGAATTGCACCTGCCTTCTGGAACTGCCCGTTACATTCCCAGGCCTTTTGTGAACTCTGCTTATGAAGCCCTGTTTCTTAAGTTGCAATTTACTTTCAATATTTCTAGCTTTATTCAATTCACTCTACAACGAACAACCAAATAATGTCAAATTCATGTACATACTTTCACAGGATTTATAGGCCCAAAATTCTTGGAAGATTCTTGTCTGAGTAAGTACACAAGGTCTATACTGTACCCTGAATACCATACAAAACATCTAATTAATACAACGTCCTGTCTATGTTCAAGACAGCACAAGCATCTGTGTCACAGATCACTGTGAAATAAAATCCTGCCGGTTCTTTTTAATCCTAAAGAGTTAAGGATGAATTTTTAATCCCAAAGGTTTACCCCTTTAGATAGTGTCACATATCAAACGAATCAAGCTATTATCTGCCAGGTGAGCTGTTGATAATTAATGCACATACTGCCAGCACACTTTCAGATTCAAAGAAAACATGAGCCACAGAAACAAGTGATGCCTTTTGGGCAAAGTTAAGAGTGAACGGACATTTAGTTCAGTTGAGCCACAATACCTTCATTTGCTTTTGGTTATGTGCTCAAACTTAATGACTTACAAATGATCTTAACAACTAACAAAAGGTGCTCCAGAATACCTAAAATAAAATCCTAGTAATTTTATTTCAGAAATTGAGTAAACACATATGAAAAACTGAAGGAGTACACTTTGAAAGCATCATCTTTCCAAAGCCCAAGCAGCACCTACACAAAAAATTTCAGTTTAAGTAAGAATATTCTTGTTCACTCTTCTTTCAAGCTAGAATTTTCAAATAAACATCAGATGCAAACCCATTTCTTGAGAATGTGCTCAGAAAACAACATATAGCTAGCTGTACCTGGTTTTGACTTTGGCATGGGTCTTTTAAAAAGATTGACTGTCCCAAGGTCACCAATGTCTGGAGCTTGTTTCTGAATAGAAACCTAGGCAAAACAGAACACTATTTGATGTTTGTTCTTTGTTGCAGGCATACAAATCACAAAACAAAACCCACGCTATATTATTAAAGTTTCTCTGGCAAACCTTTATATAGGCTGATCCTTCTAAATCACTTGGAATTTGAACATCCAAAGGACAGTAATCCTCAGGTATCTTTTTATCCAAGTCAATATCAGTGTTCTTTATCACCTCAAATGTGCCATGATGAAGAAAAAGGGAGCCTAAGAAAGGAAGAACAAAGACACACATACTATAAAGGATCTTCTGCAAATTATGAAGCTCCATTTGGGAAGAATATGTATTTCTAAGTCTCCCAACCTCCATAGATGTGCTTGACTCAAATTTCATAACGAATTCTTAAAAAAACAGGTAAATTAGAAAGCTCATTTCAGCACATCCACATCTCAGTTCTCCAGTGTGTACTTCACAGTAAGTTAGCAAGTAGTATTTCATAGTTATGGGAGTTAGCAAGTATGGGAGTTAGCAAGTAGTATTTCATAGTTATGGGAGAAAACCAACAGCGTTTCAAAATGGTGTCACCAGAAGCAGGCAAGGAGAAAAAAGGTATTTGGTTAAAACAAGACAAAAAAAATTAACTGCCTGAAGTTTTGCAAGCAAGTAGCTTAAGGTGCAACACCCCAACTGATTTAAAGGAATACAGATGACGTTTGGCTTGCAGTCTTAGAACTATGACAGTGTTCAGTCTGTAAAAACCAGCCATACAGCCAGTCATTCAGGTGGGACTGATAAAAGGCAGATGCCCACATCTGTCCTAGTTGCATCCCTTTTACACCCAGGGCACAGTTCATCTAGTAAAGGATAAATCATCTAAAAAGAGACATATCCTGGGTTACATCTACAGCTTCTTCATGAACACAAGATTAATAACCCTAAATTTGACAATGATGACAACTGGAGCCCAACATAACGAGTTCAGATGCCTGCTTTGTATCTACATCTTAAGTTCAGTGAGATTCTGTATTCACTCCTTCACTGGCTCTAGAATTCTGGGCTGGTTACCCTCGCTCACTGTAATCCATGGAGTAATGCATATTCTCAATATCATTTCTCACAGGCATAGGAATAATAGGTATAATAAATCTGTCTTCACTCAGAGAAAAATGCAAGACGCTCCTCGATCTTTTTAATATGCTTTACAGACCAAATGTAGATAAAATCCAAAGATTTACAAGGTCTACCTGCCAACTGATCAACTACATTGTCAATGCAGAATTGCTTCTGTAAAGGAATCTTTACTATAATCCTACACAGTCAGCTTTTAAAATCACTTTCTAGGTTGAGGATGGCAGGATATTTTCCCTGATAATAAAACAAGTTTCCCCCTTATATAACTGCCTCATAACTATAGTAATATTTTATTATCTGATATTATTTCTTATTAAAAATACTCCATCTGCTTTTCAAGTTACAAAAAAAATTATTTGTAAAATACAAATATCCATTCTTGAGAAAAACAAAAGACCCTACTGTCTACCTGCACTTCTGTAGCTCAGATCGCCAAGAATTTTGTCTCCCACTTTTCTCAGCTTCCAATGTTGTCTCAGTCTTAGCAGTTCAGAATTGAAGTCTCTTTGTCGCTTATTTTCCTGGTTTTCTGCAACCGATTTGGATAATCTTTCTGCACCTTTCAACAGGATTTGAGCTGCTCCAGCTAATGACTTCTTTTTTGAAATCAGCTGTAGAAACTGAGGATTCTAGTAACAAATAGGGAAAAAAATTTCTCGTATCTTAATTCTCAAAAAATTATTATTAGTGGAGCTAATTGACAGTGACTGATAACTTAGTTTTGCTGGATGTTCAGTTACTTATTTAGAGTAACTTTCATGACAATATTACACAGCCACAAGCAGCATTTTGACTTACAGCTTCAGCAAAGAGGCCTTTAAAATCAGCCTTCCCCTGACCCATAAAGCACTGTCCCAGCACATCACAAGGAACATTTTACTAACTCTTATACGTATCATACGTGAAAAATTCCAGTGAAATAAAATCTTTAGTATCAAGCCATAAAAACTACACAACTAGGTACAATATACCTGTTTTGGAGGAAGGGGATCCTGCACAACTGGATCTAGAGTCATGAACTTTTTATCCTTGACAATACTAAGAACATCATACAACACACACATCTCAGTCAAGGCACTTCTTAAGTTGTTCCTCACTGAATCCCAAGGCCAGAGGGATGGCTGAAACTTTACCAACCCTAAAAATAAAACAAAAGAAGGGAAAACAAAGGATTGTAAAAAGATATAGTGCAAGGCTCATTCTTAAACCGCAGAGAGACCATAACGGCATGAAATACAACATAACAGCACGATATCTGGATCTACCCTTTTCTGCTCTACCACTGCAATTTGCTGGCATTCGGTCACGCATATCCTGACCGGATCCAGGGCCAGCCGTGGGAATCCACGGGGGGAGGCGAGCCACGCCCAAGCGCCGGTGGGGCCGCAGGCCGGGCACCGCCACAGCTCGGCAGGCCGCCGTCAGC
>WAAD01042654.1:181500-201308 GCA_013389945.1 Fregata magnificens
CTGAGGGGACGGTCGCGAGGGGCGGCGGGAGGCGCGGGGCCGCCTCGCCTCGCCGCGGCTGCGAGTCATTGCCAGGGCCGATGACGATAGGCGGCCGCTTTCCTTCTCCCTCTCACGCCGCAGGCAAACCCCAGGGTTTACTCCTCAGAGGTGGCCACGCAGCTCTGAGCTGCTGCAGTTTTCTTTTACAGCGTTATTTTTGATCAAAAGCTGGTTTAATTCCCCGTTCTAAACGTAAATTCGCTTCTGGTTCCCCATCACCAGCTACAACCACACAGGAAGCTCAAACAAATAGCAAAAAAATACACAATAATATTGCAATGAAATTACCGTTCGAATTCAGTCATAACAATTTCAATTACACGTACACTCTGAATTTCTCGCTGTAACAAAATTAAGGAGTCGGCAGTTTACTGCTCTCGTATTTATTCTTGACTCTGACAAATGTGCGTAATTAAAAGCGTTACAAAAATCAGCATTTGTCTTTTAGAAAGATTAAACTGCTACGCCTTCACCAGAGCCTCCCCGTTTCAGTCTCTCCCGACGAGGTGCGTCTCCTGGGGCCGGTCGATGCGGAAGAGCAGCTCGGCGGGCAGGAGGTACCCCAGGTACTGCACGCCGTCGGGGCTGGTGTCCTGATGGTAGTGCCCTCCTTCCCCGTGGTGGCTGAAGCAGTGGGTGTGCTCCACGCGCAGATCAAAGCCCTGCCACCAGAGAAAGGCCCGCGAAGAGGCGTTCACATGAACTGTGGTTAAAAGTCCTGGGATAGTCTCCTTTATACTACGTATTTCCATGCACCTCAGAGCCCGCTCCAACCATTAAGCACTGAAAACTTGCAAGATGCTTGTGAAACTAATAAGACAAAAGAAGAGGAGCTGCACAAGGCTTTACCGTAGGACAAAGAGAAAAGAATTTAGAAACCCTGACAGCCCCCAACTTTTGGTGTCAATCTCCCAGAGATTTCCTTTTTTTTTTTTCTTTCCACTGGGATTAAATAAAGCAGTCACACCAAGGAACTACTGGAAATCAGAACCCCTTTGCACTGAATGCCACAGACCCATGTGATAAAGGGACAATCTCTACTCCAGTTCTGAGAGCCAGCTTAGATGAAAATGGGAAGAACAGCGAATACAATAACAACTAGCATACTAAACTGTGAGATCACCCCCACCAGTTTTATATATCATAGAGTCACAGAATAATGGAATGGTTTGAGTTGGAAGGGACCTTTAAAGGTCATCTAGTCCAACACCCCTGCCGTGGGCAGGGACATCTTCCACTAGATGAGGTTGCTCAAAGCCCTTTCCAACCTGACCTTGAACACATCCAGTGATGGGGCATCCACAGCTTCTCTGGGCAACCTGTTCCACTGTCTCACCACCCTCATCATAAAAAATTTGTTCCTTTTGTCCAATCTAAATCTACTCTCAGTTTAAAACCATTGCCCCCTCTCCTGTCACTACAGGCCCTGGTAAAAAGTCTCTCTCCATCTTTCTTATAAGCTCCCTTTAAGTATTGAAAGGTGACAATAAGGTCTCCCCAGAGCCTTCTCTTGTCCATGCTGAACCACCTCTTCACAGGAGAGGTGTTCCAGCCTTCTGACCATTTTCATGGCCCTCCTCTGGACCCGCTATAACAGGTCCATGTCTTTCTTGGGGCCCCAGAGCTGGATGCAGCACTCCAGGTGGGGTCTCACGAGGGGTAGAATCACCTCCCTCAACCTTCTGGTCACACTTTTTTTGATGCAGCCCAGGATACAATCGGTTTTCTGGGCTGCGAGAGGATACTGATGAGTAATGCTATGGCATTTGAATGCCATCTTCTACTGCTGTCTCCGTAGTGACACTCAAACATTTCCAATACCATAGGCTTAGCCGCACGCTGTTGAGCTTGCAGTGGATACAGATGGGAGTAACCCAGCTGCATCCACTACACAAGTTGCATTGGTTCTGACTGGAGCAGCTGCTGATGGCTGTTTTTAAAGTACTCATCAGTTGATTCTAGGAAGATGCGCACAATTTAGCCTTAGGCCAAAGGCTGCCATATAATGACACAATAAAGTCACACCCTTGAACATATCCAAGCCTACAGCATGTCTCATTTAACTCTGGAAAAAATGGTTTTCATATTACTTATGACTGCATTGTTATTTATAAAATAGTCATTTTCATCTATGGTTTCCTGGTTACTTTTAAAAAAATAGTTCTCCTAATGGTGAACATCTTAACGGCTTTTGAAACCAGATTGGGTTTTATGCTGAATTGTTTGCTGTTGAATTTAGTGCTTGTGAAAGACACTAGATAACCTTCTAGCATGAGGCTTTGCAGGCTTTGATTTGCATTGACAATTATGAGACACATGCTTCACATATTTCGACACAGCATAAGCAGAGACAGTTCTTATGAAAGTGAACTACAGGAACACATGGCTGAACAAGCTTCCATGCTCTTGACATTTCTCCTGGTGTGGCCAACAGTGAGTGCAAACTATGCTGTTGGGTTTGGGATGCAAACACTTGCACGTTTGCAATTGGAACTGAACCATTAAGTTCAATCCACCATGAACAGCCACTAGGTTTCAGAACAGATTGACCTAGCCTCAGATCAAACCAGTGACAGAAATGAGAAGCTTCTATTTCATTACACCACCTCTGGAAGTGTTTAACACAACATACACACACTCCTGTTCTTAAAAGGAAAATCACATCCAAGACAAAATTCATTACAAGTCTCAGTTTACACTTAGAAATAAGAAAGAGACTCACCGGATCTCTGGAAACTATTACTGGCTGACAAATCAGTGGAGCCTTCATTTCAAAGAATTTGAGCCAGTTATTCACATCCTCATTGGTATTCAGAGGACAGTCAGAAAATTCTGGAGGCTACAGCAAAAGTAAAAGCTTTATAAGTGAAAGGAAGACACTTGTATCGAGACAGTTTTTCTCTAGCAACTTTCCTTCACTTTTCCCCTCCCCACTATTCTGTTCACATTCCTTCTTGCCTAAAAGAAGCTCACCAGTGCCCATTACTGTGTTTCTGCCTGAAACAAAAGTGACGAGAACATTGCTTCTTTCATTACACAGGTAGTGGGAGAACTAGTGAAGTGAGGATTCTCCTCCTGGTACATTTTAGAAGCTCAGTTATTTTAAAAAAGTCTATTGCTTCTTCTAAGTATCATCTCAGTTCATGTATTTCATTTCAATTCATTTTACACTAGTTCTACAGTTCTTTAGCTGCCCACGGATTTCAAAAGAAGAGATGACAGTATTAAGGCCAAGTAATACAGCATCACTAGTTTTGTAACCTCAGTTTTGTAATGTCAGCTCCTTACTTTAATACACTGCTTATCCTAACAGTTTATGCGTACATTTAAAAATACAAAACAAAGCCAAGGCACTAAGATGTTACACCCTGATTTATACTTCTGTTTTCAGAAGGATGAAGAAAGTTATATGAATTGAGAACAACTTACCATAATGTGAATCTTTGCCTTCCCCTTCTGAATGATAAATGTACCACCCATCCCAACTGGCTTTTCTCCATAGTGTTTCTCTAAAATTTGTCTCAGACAAGACACAAAGTTAAGTTCCCCAGTTCTTCCATTGGCTTTCACTTCAATGACCTGGAGAATAAAGTTAATTTGTCACTGCTGTCTCCTGCTGCAACAGTCTGCAAAGGTCTGTGGAAGCCACTCTGAAATTCTCCCAAGCTAATAACCCAAGATTACTTCTCGAAAATGTGAGTTTCCCTACAAGTGCTGCTCCACTTGCATCCTTCTAGTACCTGACCAACTCTCTTTCCTGACTTTCTGTTCAACGCTAGCTTTGCCTGTGAAGGGTGCTGGGCAGCAAGTCATTTACTCATACATGAGACAATGATATAAGCAACCCCTTTCTGTCCACCAGCTGGCTTCCACTCTGTTATAAAGAAACTCTCGGAAACAGAGAAGACTGCTCAGTTTCCATGCAGTAGTCAGGTTTTTGACTGCTCTGCCAACACCTCTTTGTGCTCACTGTGTTGGGGGAAGCACTTCTACAAAAAACTAGACAAGTGCCCAGACCTGATTTACACAAGTACATTGTACAACCATTACCTTAAATCACTGCTAGTTTGGACTGGATTTGGATGAATGACTTATGATGGAAAAGTTTTAGTAAACTAATACTTATCCCTCAAAACTTCAAATGCCTCTCTGTCTCCACCAATTCTTCCTCTTGTTCACCGGCATCAGTTCCTTATGTTTGGATATTTCTTTCATGGAATTACTACTTTACTATTATCACAAAAAACTGATAGGATAATACTGAAACATGAGTTTCCCTTCAGCCACACAGCTCTACAAGCAAAGTCACCTTTGATCCAAGTACGTACCTTACCAGGTTGGCCCTCACTGGCATAAAGGTTGGCCAACAGCCCAAACTCACAGTCAGTGTATTTACTGCTGTACTTCTCAAGCAGGCACCCTTTATCTGCAGGATTTATCTGAGCAACGTAGCTCCCATTTACAGCAGGCTTTTTTTCACTCTTAGTTTGAACAATAGGGATAAGCTGAGAAAAAGAACATGTAAGAGTAAGTCGAGTAAGTCAATAAGAACATGTAAGAGTCAGTCAAATGAACAGAACTGACATAAATGCAATTTAAGCTTTGGACCATGACCCCAAGAACTAACCCCCTTCATCACACAGCTCTGTCTCTCAGGATGAGGTCTGTATTGGTAAGAAAAATGCACTAATATTGTAATGTGATTGAAAACTCCAGAAAACAGTTTTACATTTTCTGGACAGTTAAATTTAATGTTATGTGAAGACGAATGCTAGTGTTAAAAAAAAAATGAAAAAAAAAGAAGAAAAAAAAGTCTAACCATTGAGATCTGAGGCCTGCATGCAAGTATTGGAATTCTATGTAATACTTTCCCAGTGTACAGTAACAACCACTATTGCAGTGGCCCAAATGTAACGCTGAGATGAGCTATCTCATCTGCCAATAAATGCATCAAAAGGAGACAGCAAGACCAGAGGTTTATGCTTCAAAACACTCTGAATAACCAAAGCCTCCACAGGCAGTAGTTTTTGTCTCACACCCTTCCTGCAGGTGATCATTTTGTATGTGGCATATTTAAAATTTACAATGGTAAAACAAAGCCATCCCAGAGGGCAAAAGACAGGCAGTATTTCAAAGGCATTTACCAGTAACTTTGACAAGCATTTCTAAATCTTGTCATTAAAACCTCTGGTCAGATCTTTGTCAATCAGTTTCAAAAAGTCGTGTTTCTTGCACGGTTCAAAGCAATCACATGCTTCCTGGAGAATTAAAAGTTAAAAATTAATCTTTATTATCTCAGTGGTATGCACCTCATTGGATGGCCCTCATCTGAATTCCTTCTAATATGTTTTATGTGCTTTTGGCATGAATGGTGTTTATTAAATGTTTTGTTGTAAATGGGAAATACCCAGCATGATACTGCTCTACTATTATGATACTTCCATGAATTCATTGAGAACCATCACACTTATTTACTGACCTCAGCATTTACTCCAAGAATCTTAGATGAAGCAGCTCCAGCTCCAAGAATGAAAGCTCCAGGCAGCTCTATGTCTTTTGCAACTGTATTTAGATCGTAAACCTGCAAAAGAAAAACAATCCTTTGATTTTGGTGTGGTGCTCTGATTTGGAATTGTCATTCTGTTCACTGTAACCTCTGGATGCATTTAATTCACAATGCCCTCATTAGTATTTTGGATAATTAGGTTGAACACATTTTCTGAACAACACAAGATTTGGTAGTAATAAATTGGGTACATGTCCATTTTTTTTCTGAAAGGTGGAGTCGCCTTTATGTTCCCCTGCCATTTTACCCCAAAAATGAATTATTGTTCTTCTTGAAATTTATATTTGTGTAAAATAAAAAATGGAAGGGAATATCATAGAGACAGATGGGGTGAAGTGTCAGAAAGTAGGCATGATATTCTTGGAAAAGGACAGTAATGTGAATCCAGTGTTGGCCTGAAAATGCAAATACAGCCAGTTTTTACAAAGAAGCATGGCTGTGACTTGAAATCACAGGCATGCAGCAAGCCATATATAAACAGGCAGACAAGCCCCTTGTTTAGTAGTTGCTTCCATGGCTCCTGTCACAGATGGTATATTTCCAAAACTATCTTGTATTTGAGGGCAAGAGAAGATGGACCATCAACCACGATATGCTATTTTTGTTATGATGTATGAGATTTCCTGACATAGTCTATGTTTAACACATGTCAGAATCAATCTTATAAAACACTGAAAAGTAAGTCTCTGTCACAAATGGAATCTTATAGTATTGTGCTGGTTTTGGCTCGGGTGGAGTTAATTTTCTTCATAGTAGCTAGTATGGGCTATGTTTTGGATTTGTGCTGAAAACAGTGTTGATAATGCGGACATGTTTTAGTTGTTGCTAAGTAGTGCTTACACTAGTCAAGGACTTTTTCAGCTTCCCATGCTCTGTCAGGTGCACAAGAAGCTGGGAGAGCACACAGCTGGGACAGCTGACCCCAACTGGCCAAAGGGATATTCCATACCATATGACATCATGCTCAGCATAGAAAGCTGGGGGAAGAAGAAGGAAGGAGGGACATTCAGAGTGATGGCGTTTGTCTTCCCAGGTAACCATTACGCGTGATGGAGTCCTGCTTTCCTGGAGATGGCTGAACACCTGCCTGCTGATGGGAAGTAGCGAATGAATTCCTTGTTTTGCTTTGCTTGCATGCGCAGCTTTTGCTTTACCTATTAAACTGTCTTTATCTCAACCCATGAGTTTTCTCACTTTTACTCTTTGGATTCTCTCCCCCATTCCACCGGGGGGAGTGAGCGTGCGGCTGTGTGGTGCTTAGCTGCCGGCTGGGGTTAAACCACGACAAGTATCTGTTAGTCCTCAGTTTTGTTAATATTCCAACAAGATATTGCTTTTCTTTGGACAAATGTATTAAACCCCACAGCTACAGAAAAAACTCACTTTTTCTTTCTGTACAACAGGTATGAGGTAAGGAACACCTCCCACATCCGCTATTCTAGGCTTTCCGCAGATTCCTGGAAGAATACAGCCAGTTAGCTTGGTAAATTTTTTTTTTCCTAATAATGTTAAATGAGCATGCAGTCTAACCCACCAAAGAACTGGTTCCTCAAACTTCTAAAACCCTTTGAGAGCACTATTTCCCTAGCATGCTTAGATAAAGTGTTGCGCTATTAAGAAATCCAAGGACAGGAAGCCCTAAAATGATTCACAGTAGGATTTAATGCTAGGCAACCTGTTGTAAAATTAACATTCTCTATACACAAAAAAATATTACAGTGGGCAACAACTGCCATTTGCCAGTTTTCCAGTAAGATGCCCTCACCACACAGTGGATGCCCCCACAGGGACTCCACTTGCAAAATTTCAGCAAAGCTGGATGCCCAAGTCTCAGGACAGTTCATCCCACTTATTAGGACATGTATTTTAAGAAGGGATGAATCACCTTCTGGAGGTGTTTCTTTCACTACATTGACAACAGAGGGAACTCAGATGAGTAGCACAGATGACATGTCTGTCTTCCAGACAGCTAATGTCAAAGAAGATGAATCCCACTCAGAATAAGACAGTTTCACTTCACCGACATACATGAAAGGCAGGAATTTAAAAATGAATGGAAGTGCTTCTCCTTAGGTTCAGATAGTGATTGGCATGGATCTAAAAAATTTCTCCATCTGGAAGATAGCAACTTAATTTCAAAACCTTTTCAGTACACTAAATACAGCTTATGAAATAAGTGAGTATTGCAATTACAGGTTAAGAAAAAAAATTATGACAAGTAGTTGGAAATTACTTGTCCTTGTTCATACATCAACTAGGAAGCAAATCCAGGAATAAAATGTAGCTTTCCTCTCGTGCATATTCTTTACCTGAAAAACAGTTTAAGCTCTCCCAACATCTTTAGAAGATCAAACCCAAGTAGGATCAGGTAGAAAGAACTGGAGAAGTCTTGGTGGAGGACAGGAATGCTAGGTTACCTTTAGCAGGAAAGTTGAAGGGTTCCTGAGTCAGATCAGGACAGTCTACAACAGAGACTTGAGCATCAGCAAAGTTTTCCTTAAGCCCTTTCTGTAAAACTATAATAAAGAATAATGGCAAAGTTATTGATAATGAAAAATTACCAAGAGTTTGACAAGTTACTAACAACAATAAATATATCTGTTTAGGCTTTATTTCAGCAAGATACCGTAAAGGACTTATGCTCCACTGATGTTACTGTCTGTAGGCACTTGTTTCCTGAGTCAGAGCTTCAGAGAAGAAGAAAAGCTTGTTCAGATAATTGTTAGCTACCACATTAATTCATTTTCAGAATTTTAAAAACCTTTTAATTGAAATACAATAACTGACTGCTCCTAGTAGCACTAGGAGCAGCACAATGTGAAGTAACATGGGTAAACTTAAACCACGTTCAGCAGTGGTTTTGCTTCACAAGAGCAGACAATTATGATCACGGTCAAATATCATGCGAGAGCAAAGGAGGAACTTTTAGCTGGAGTGACAATCAGTTCTTTGAATACATTAACTAGACTGTTTGCAATAGCTTGATTATAATTTCAAACTGCCTCTGCTGTCTGGAAACTTCTGCTGTCACTGGATATTGCCTGTCATGTTTACGTTCATGTGGAGATTTTCTGGCAAGTGCCACTGTCAGTACAAGACAGATAATGAATGGTGCTGATGATAATGAACAGCCCCATTGCTTCATATCAATGTTTTTAGGCTCAGAACCTGCAAAGTCACTCAAACAACAGGGAGGATTCTGACTTAGACAAGTGCACTGTTTGGAAACAACTTCCAAACCTTAATTGAGTGTGAGATTGCCTTCACACACACTGCTTCAAATACCGTGTTAAAAGGTCCAAGTTCTTTCATGCCAGGGGGTCTGCTTTGACAGATGTCTCAAACTAAGGAACAGAAAATCCAGTCTGTGATTTCAAATCTGGCAGTTCCTTATTTACGCAGAAGACTTTCCTGTGCTTTTGTTTCCTCCAATCAGGATTTCAGCTGTACCTTACTTCTCGGGAGCAGATTTACCAAGCTCTTGACCACAAGGGTCAGTAGAAGGTACTTGGCAGGTTTCTAAATACATCTCAGTACCTTCTGGTAGGTGGAAAAGGACAATAAAAGGGCACCCCTGAAATTATACTCAAGAGCTGAACAGCAGCAAAATTCACAGCTTACAGAGGTCCTCAGGACAGACGGGGGGAAAAAAAGGAACATTCTGCTTCATGACTCATTTTTTCTGCTACTGTTTGAAGCTGTCCTACTCTAAGTACACGCTGTTCTCTGCCGAGCCCACAGGTCTGCAGCAGCCCTGGCCTATTAGCCCAGCCTGACAGCTACTGGGTAAGAAAAGCACTGAGAACCACCCAGGGTACTGCTGGGACCACACTTTCTCAAAGCATGGGAAAGTCAAACTGACGCAGATTTGGGAGAGCGGCAGACTGAACTTGAGGACCTCTCTGAAAGAAAAAAACCCTTTAGTACATCTGCTGCAGGAGACAGACTGCCAGAAGGACAGGACCCCTTGTGATAGGACAAGGGGTAATGGTTTTAAACTAAAAGGGGATAGATTTAGATTAGATATAAGGAAGAAAATTTTTACAATGAGGGTGGAGAAGCACTGGAACAGGTTGCCCAGAGAGGTGGTACATGCCCCATCCTTGGAAACATTCAAGGTCAGGCTGGAGGGGGCTCTGAGCAACCTGATCTAGTTGAAGATGTCCCTGCTGATTGCAGGGGGGTTGGACTAGATGACTTTTAAAGGTCCCTTCCAAACCAAACTATTCTATGATTCTAAGGAATAATGCCTTTCTACTAGGGCAAGGAAAGAAGTTCATGAGCAGGTGGGTTGGACCAAATCACCTCCAGAGGTCCCTTCCAACCTGAACCATTCTGTTACTCTGAGCACATTTTGTGAAGGCTTTGGAAAGAAACAAACTAATTAAAATGGTTCCTGCAGGCTGGTTCTAAGGCAACCACCAAAAGAGGAGCCAACTAGGTTCAAGCAAGAGGACCTGCCACGCTATACTGCATCTTGTCAGCTGTGTTTTGAGTAGTCCTGAAAAAGAAAGAAATACTGGAGGGTAGAGGAGGACAGATGATCCCGTATGTGTAAATATGTCTGGTCTGTAATTGTCAAACTTTCACAACCCATGCACAAATCTGCAAATGCAGCAGACAGTTTTAAAGGGTTTGAGAGCCTGTTTGTGTGCTTAAATATCATTGGGGTTTGGGGGAGGCATCATTGTTTGCTTTAAGGAAATAATAGCATATAGAAAAATAGCGTTCTTCTTTACATCTCAGTGTGCTAAGAGGAGGAACATTCTGCATGTACTAGCTGTAGAAAGGTTTTGATAAGAGCTTTAAGATAATTTTGAAGAGTGCATTATAAGTTTGTAAAAAGTTACACGCTGCATGACTTACCCCCAGCAAGCTCCTCCAGACTTGGAACGTGAAAAGCAAACCTTTCGACTTTGGCCATATCCTAATTGGTGCTGATTTCTTCAGGTAAGAAATTACAATATACCACGCTGTAGGAGCGACTGATCTGTCAACAAGGATAATAGTTTAACAATTAAAACAGGCTGTTTTCAATATGTTACTTATTTTTCAATTTCACTCAAGAATATATAGACAACAGTTGAATTGTAGTTCTGCCATCAAAAGAAAGACTAACAGCTTCAATATTAATGTTAATTTTCTTATGTGCTTTGGAAGAAGATGTGTCTGTCAGCGCTGTAGCTGGCTCAGAGCATTACATATGCTAGTCCTCAAGCTTGCAACTGGCTGTAGGCAAAACACATCCTACGCTGAATCCAGTTCAAGGGACAGGTCAGGAGATTTATCTATCCTTTGTAAGCCTGGAGTCATAATTTGTTTTTGAAAGAAAACTGGGCTTTTCTGAGCATATTAGCTGCCTCCTCAGGTCTTCCCTACCTTAATGTTTACTTTTTCAGCATTGGCTATGGTGGACTTTCAACCTCAGCTGTGACGTGGTCTCCAGTTGAGAGAGCGCATGTTTCCCCTTCCAGAGGGGAACAGGCTAGCAGCAAAATAGAAAACAACAGCAGCAAGTTCTGCACTATCAGGCTCTGTACGGGTACAGAGCCTGTAACAAAAAGTTTTGTTTGAACAGAAGTTTTAAGAACCCCTTTACAAATGAACTATATTTCAGTCAGCCTTGCAACAGCAAAGTCAGCTACTACGGCAAACCACTAGCTCAGGGCAGAAACAGCTGATTATACACTACCTATAAATCAGCCACAGCAATCATTAACTCCTTAGGCACGTGCTTGCTGCACACAGCAGAAAAAGAAAAAGGGTCCCACTTATCCAGATCTCAGGCCTTGGAGGAAAAAGGAAAAAGCCTAATCATAATCCCAGACCTGACAGAGCTTTAGTTAGGAAGGACTATGATGTGAGCTAGCTGTTTATGTATACTTTTAGCTTCTATTTTTAAAAAAATCCTAGCTTTTATGATTGTCAGAAATCATAACTGTCCTTATACCATTAGCCTCTTGAATCTGCATAAAGGAAAAAAAACCAGCAGAAAAAAAGAAATAAAAAGAGTTGGGAGATCATAACAGTCACCTAACTGAAGTTTTTGAGCTCAAAGTTCAGCCACCCCAAATTACTGCTGTAGCAAGCAGTAGAGAAAGGGAGAAAGACAGCTACCTGTGTATAGTAATTCTCATCTTAGTTGGTCTTATCTGTCTCCACAGGTGACTGACTCCCTCCCTCCTCTGGCTGTGGAGGAGAAAGTAACAGGCTGGATTTGGTGCCTCTGGTAGAAGCCTACTGTCAGATGGAGCGAATCATACCCCAAAACTTTGAGTGTGCACCAAACACAAGAAAGGGAGTAATTAGTCAGAGAAGGAATGTGAGAAGATGGCTTTGGCAGCATTGTTTTAGATGATCCTCATCCCCTTGGGAACCTTTTGCCACATCCAGAAGGAGGCTGTGCCAGCACTCAAGACACCAGTTGAAAAAGCCCTGAAACAGGCTGAGAAGACGGGCTAGAACTGGTGTTGTGCAAAAGGCAGAGGCAAGACTTGGACACAGTTCAAATAAGTAGGCTCAGATATAACACCTAGACCATCACCAGCTGTTTAAAGGACAGTAGTCAGCTCCCCACAGTCAAGAAAGGAGGGAAAGACTGTGGGAAAAGCTCAATGTACCATAATAAGTCCAATCTGATTGCTAGACAACAGTCTTTACCAGGAAGGACACAAAAGAGAAGTAGATACCCGAGTCACTACCACAAGGAGAGCACTCACAGGGGATTTTGTGTGGTATGGGAGAGGGACAACCTGAAAGGAGACAACAACAGACAATTAAGATCCATCACGGAGGGGTGGAGTGACATTGAATTACTACAGAAGACTTTCAAGAAAGAACACAAATGCTAAAGGAATGATAAGATTATTAGATCTGGGATGGTGCAACAAGAATGGAGAGAACAAGCATCTAAAAAGACTTTAAAAGTCTATCTTTTTGAAGCAGAAAGAACACATCAGAGAGAGTTGTCAAGGGCCAGGAGAATGCAGATGAAATGGGGACCATGATATTAATGGGGTGGGCGGGGTTGCCTAGTATCAAAACCTGAATTAAAACTAGTTTGGAGGGTAGAAGCCAGAAAGGAGAGGTTATAGGCAGGCTAGAGATGAGTCAAGGTGGGAGGAAAAAGAAATATCAGGGGAAAATTGAAGATTGCAGTCAGTGAGAGAATGTAGCGATGACACCAAGAAGAGCAAAACATCTACAGATACAAAGGTTGTATTCCTCAACTGGGGCGACCTAAGGAGATCCCATAGGTGGCAGAGGAAGGCTGCAGGACAGCGGAAGCATCTGCTTGAGCGGCTGGGATTTGGGGAAGGGATGGGTCATGGCAGGGCAAGGACAGGCAGGCCAGGCGAGACTGGGGTCCTTGGGGACAGCATCCAGGCAGTCAAAGGCAGCGAAGAGCGCAAGAAACACTGAAGTTGGCACTGCACTTGGCATGGCTGCGAGAGGAAAGAAGGGATTATTCAGGCTGGAGCCGCCAGCTCGGGGGAGGCTGGGCGGCAGAGGGAAGGAGAGGCAGCACAGCGGTAACGAGAGGCCGACCGGTGCAACGAGCAGCTCCTCGGAGCCTCACACCGAGCGGGAAGCGCGGGAACCGAGGGGAGCCCGGACCCCCGGGCGAGGCGGGGAGCGGTTGAAGGGGGAGGCAGCCGGGAGCTATCCCGCACCGCCCGAGCCTGCAAAAGCACCGGCAGACGATTCCTGGCCCNGCGCCTTTTGTGGCGGCGGCAGGTGGGTGAGGGCGCGTTCGGCATCCGCCGCCATCCGCGGCGCTGGGGCGGCGGGAGCGAGGGACCCGAGTGAGGGGGGAGGAGTGGCGGCGGTATCGAGTCGTAGCCTCTCGCTGAGCACCCCCGCCGGGGAGCCCGTCTGCAGGGAAGGGCTGGCGGACAGGCCCGGCCTGCCCCCGCGGGGGTTGGCATCGGGAGCGGGCTGTGTGGCGGCTGTTGGTGAGGGGCCTCCTCAGGAGCGGTGCCGGTGGGGTGGCCCCGACCTCTGGTAACTTGGTGGGTGTCCACGTACAAAATGTCTTCTGCCGTGGCACCGGCCCCAGCGCGCTGCTGGCAGCCGAGCTCGGCGAGGGAGGGCAAGCGGTGTCTCCAGCGCCTTTCAACCTGAGGTAAATGTTGGTGAAGTAATCGATGGCTCTTTTGGGAGGAGACACGTTTGTATGAAATAATCAGCCAGTTACATGTTGATTGTTTTTTCTTCCCTAAGGGTTCTGTGTGGCGTGCCAGCTGTTCAGAATAGAGCTGCAGTAGAGGCAGTGAATGATGTTGAGCCGCTAACTCTTAAGTACCAGCCACAGCCTGTGTGGTTAGAATGCCGTTGGTATGTGCGTTTCTGTTTTCATGTTAGGTTGTTCTGTTTCTGGGTGTTGTGTTTGTCAGGCCTTGGGTGAACAGATGTTAGTGGTGTACCCGCAGTTCGTCCAGGGCATAGGTGCAGGTTGCTGTCAAAAATCACCTTTCCTCACAGCGAAGGGCAGATTGGGCCCCTGTGCTGCTATTTTAAGTGCATGAGGTGAGTTTAAGGTCTGGTGTGCTTCTAAGCCTGCATTTAATGCAGTTTTGGAATGAAATATTTTCATTTTGAAAAATGCAACGGGGTAGGTTCTGCCTTGAACAGTGAGATGATGGAAAAAGTCATCTAAATGTAGGCTGCTTAAAAATCAATCACTGATGTATGGCTGCAGCAGATTTGTGATATTTTTATTCTCTTTATTCTGAGAATAACTTCGAGGTTGCTGGAGCTCTGCAGGTTAGAGAAGAAATGGAACTTAATATTTGTGAGCAGTCATGGCTGTTCCTGTTCTATAGCCATTTGTTCTGGCCTGCTATTCTTATTCTTTACTGCTAGACTGTACGTATCTACTGTATTTTCAGACTTCTCAATTTGCCGTTGCATACCTTTGTCTTCCCATGCTTTTGGGAAGCCTTCTTCCTGAATCTGTGCAGTAATCTGTACTCTGAAACACGAAACTGTTATCCAGACAAAAGCAGGTTATCTGAGGACATTAGATGAGTTCTGCTATAGTGTCTTCAGATGCTAAATTGTGTGTAACTACATTTGAAATATTAATGGGTATGACGATGGGTTTGTGAAAGTGTAAAAAGCACAGCAAAATTAGAAAGATACAGATCTACAGGGCTAGTAAATGACTAACAAGCAGGTGAAATAACTCTAGGCCCTTACATAGGAAGGACAGGTTCCTCTGCTGTGTGTTTCTATACCTTTTGTATAGACTTGGGCGGCCGAAGGGGTGGATTGGGTTGTCTTGCAGATTCGACTGAAAATCAACATTTTGTTTGTGGGGCTAGTCTCCATGTCGATTGATAACTAGTGAACAAAGGGTTGATAGATTGTTAGAGCAGGAGGCTTTAGGTATCATGTAGCTAACAAAAGAACAGAGGGAAGATGGCATTGCTTCTGATGGTGACAGTGTCTTAGATTTGTTTAAAAAGGTTGTAAACCACAGTGAAGTATTTGTGTATGACTTAAAACTGCAATACCCTTACAAGTATAAGAAGCTGTTGGCTACATGTATGTGTGCTTGTTTAAGAGAAAACTTATTCCTAGTAGGGAGAGGGATAAAACATTCAGAACTCATCTCTACAAGTTTCTGAACAATCTGATGCAACTCTGAAGTTAGCCTTGCTTTGAGCAGGAGTTGGACCAAAAGAGCTGTAAAAATCCCTTCTGACCAAAATTATGCTATGAATGTCTTGAGACAAGTGGCTGCAACTTAACTGTTACTGTGAAGGTTAATACATTTCTTCGTGGTTCATAGGAAAATCTATGTGAAAGTTTGCTCATAAATTGTTCTTGTAAGTTTATCCTGTTAGGTGGAGTGGTGGAAGGCTTGTTACCTGATTAACATAGCATTTTCTTTAATTTCTTGAATTCTCATTGATTTTTAGGGCGAAGTGAAACATGACTGATACAGATGAATCCCAGGCTTCTGGCTCTGATTACCCTAATGCCCAAGAGCTAATATGCAGTCGGGAGAAAGAACCATATAAGGTACACGAACGCAAAACAGATACACAAATGGAATGTTCACATTCAAGGCAGAAGAACGCTGCTCCTGAGGAGTCTTCAGATGAGCTTAACAGTATATGTAAATCATCAGCTGAGGTTTTCCTGGACAGCAGTGATTCAGAAATGTGAGTTTTTATTTCTAGTTCATGTACAGTACCTGTGTGATACATCATAAAAGTGTACATTCTTTTGAAAGTAAATATTGTTTCTTCTTTAGCAATCTCTCTGCTGCTAGTGGCAGTGAATACCATCCGAAGTGCTCCATTGCACCTTCAAAGCAAAAAAAGAGTTCTCAACCTTCAAGGCAACAAGCAGGATCTGTTGCAGGAGTGCCTGACAATGAAAGTTCAGATTCTACTCTGTCTCCTCAAAGTCCAGTGAAATCATCGGTAACTTCCAAAGAGCAGAAGTCAAAACTCAATTTGAAAGCCATTTTTGCCTATCACTTCAGGGGAAAGAAGTTTAAGGCTGCTGCACATCGAAAATACAAGGGTGGCTCAGGGAAGAAGAAGAAAAAGTATGAGAGCACACATATGCCTACGGGGAGGCCACCACTGACAGCCTCACCACAAGAGCAAAAGAGGAGGCTTCTAGATAGAGGTTTTCAATTCCCTTTTGTTGAAAAACATTATGGGAAGAAACACATTCCCTTAAAGATGGTTCTTGGCTATGAGGTGAGTCCTCTGTTTTGTAGGATAAATGTCTTATTTTTGTATTTAGTCTAAAAACAGTGAATTTAAATTGGGTGTATTGTGCTTCTACCTGGTGTGCTACAATGTAACATCTGGTTTTATTTTTGTTAAACAGTGTGGTTGGTGTTGTCTGCTTAATGTCTTTTAAGACAAACACATATAAAATACATGTGTCAATTTAATATTAAAATTCAGTTGATTGTAGAAGTGCGTTATTTCTTTGCTTTATAGTGATACTTCTAAGATCTCACCTGATGCATTTTTCTTTAGCAAGCAGCTGCAAAGGGATATTTCCAGTACATTGAGGTGCTTAAATATGAAGAACATCTCAAAAAGGCTTTAAAAGCCCTTCAAGCTAGTGAAGACTTAGAAAGAGAATGTCTGGCAGTACGGAAACACAAATATTTAGATGATGAAGGTCCCATTTCCCCTATCCAGGAGATGAAGTAAGTTCATCTTTATATTTTTAGGTGGTATAAAACTTGCTTGTTTGTTCTTAACTGAAATATAAGTTTGTGTGTATACAGGTAGATGCATGACACCCCACCCCAGCCCCCCAGCTCTTGGTTACCCTCAGCCTGTTTGCTGGAGTGGGAAGGGTATCAACACTGCTTTAGTCGCAAATCCAAGACAGCACCATACAGGCTGTTATGAAAAAAGCCAACTCCCATCCCAGCCAGACCAGTACAATCTGCTACTGTTACAGTTGAGGAATTCAGGAGTTGTTTGTAGGTATATCAAGTTCAGTTCCTATACTGTCCTTTTAGCCTATATCAACATTGTATAATCTAAATGTGAGTATCTGCTTATGAAAGCATTGTTTATTTTGGGAACAAAACACGCAGCCACTTGGGATTCTGTGCTTGTAAATGTGACTTGGAACTTCTCATAGAATGAGGTATTTTTAATCTAAAGACTGATCATTGTTTCAAGTGGTGATTTGTACTGTCTCATTAAAATGACATGGTAGAAATGTTTAAAAAAAGTATTTCCTGAAATTAGTTCCTCTATAGTTATCCCAAATAAAGAAGTGGAGTGTTTTATGGCAAAGACTAAAGGATATTTTTTAATTTCCTCTTTAGTTTATTACACGTTGGAGTATCATCTTAGGTCTGTCTTTACGGTGAAACAGTTAACTTGCAATAAAGGGATCAGTAAATCAGCAAGAATACTTAGTGCTGTAAATATACTCAGCACCTTAAAGCTAGGAAGCCTAAAAGACAGTATAAAGGGACAAAGCTGTCTTTCAGCTGCTGTTCACTTCAGTAATCACTTAAACCGCTAATCTACTGCTAATCTATGTGAGTTGAAGTGTTAGGGTGAGCCTGTAAAATGAGTAATAATAATTAGTTTGCTCTCTTACAAAAGAGCAGAAGAAACAAAGTTCTATAGAATAAATGCAAGCTGCTTCATCCAGACACTCAATTCTTTATATAAAATGAGTACTAGAAGATCTTCTAGGTTCTGGAACCAGTCCTCCTGGTGCTACTGTTTGAAACCATAGTATTAAAATGGCTTCATCTCTTTCTGGGGAATTCTATCTTGAAAGAAAAACCTGTGGATGATAGTGGAATTGAATTTCATACTTGTGTTTCACGGCAGTATGGAGATAGTAATGTTCCTCAGTTGTAGTATCAGGAAGACAGGTGTGTACTCTTGTTAGCTGAGGCCTATCCTCTTGATTTCTTGGTGGTATTCTGGTTGTTTTCTAACTTGCTGACTTTCTAGCCTGTTTGCCAGTCTAATCCTAAATATCTCAATACTACTATTGATGTCTACTACTAAATCTTTGTTCTGCTGCTTCTGTCCTGCTAGTGTTGCTAGTTAGGATGTAATTCTGCTGTCAGAAACTACCATTTGAGAGCAACCTCACATAGAAGTAGCATTGTCTTACACCTACAAGCTGTAGCACTTTCATACATGTTAGGAGAAACCAGGTGTTGTGGTAGGAAAATAATTTACACATCTTAGGCTACTATAAAAGTACAGAGTGCAGAGCTTGATTTGAATTTTTATATTTCAGTGATGATGATGACAGCTGGCATTCTGACAATCAAGAAGACCTTGATGCTAGAGTAGTGGTGAGTAAATATTCTTTAACTTCAGAAACTCTTTAACCTTTCTCTTCTGAGGTTAAAGAATTAGTAGATAATGTTTTGAGTACTTAATTCTTGAGCTTAGATCCAGAGTTAACTCTGATACCTGTGAATCCTGATCTATAATGCAGAAGGAAGTTTTGAGAGTCCACACCCTCCTCTTTGAAACAGTGCTGGAATGGGTAGGAATTCTGCAGCTCTCTGAAGAGTTCTTAAAGTTTGCCTTTTAAGTATCTCAAAACTAGACTTGCGAATACTTCTGTCTTCCATTTTCTTAGGAGAACAGCTCTTTCATTTTAAGCAGCAAAATTCCCAGTAAGAAAAAATCAAAGCCAGAAATGAAATGTGCAAAATCAGCTGAAGTGATCGAGGTAGAGGAGGAAGACTATGCTGCTGAGAACTCTGTGCTTCTGCAAGGTTCACCTTGGTGAACAGAAAACTCACAAATGAGGTGGCAGTGGTCACTCTTCAGATACCTTTTTCATGGCCTACTTCTGTAAAACACTGGTCTGAAGTCAATGTTGAGCTGTCAGCCAAGCAAAGTAGTCAGATTTGGTTAAGGTGAGTATTTTGGGCTTGTGTCCGAGACGGTTACAAAACAAGTATAATCTGTCTTTTTGGTAAGCTTTTAAGTGTCTTCTGTGCTGTCTTGTATCAAGTGTATAATGTCCTTGATTCAGTGGCTGATAATCTAGCTGAAATGCTAGCTTCTGCAACTTGACTTCTGTTAACAAATGGATAATAGAATGTATGTAATTAAAAATAGGAAAACAAGTTCCAAATAACTTGTAACATAGCAGCAGCACAGTATGGAAAAGTGTATGCATTTGCATACATACATATACATGCTGATGTTACAAAGGGCAATTTGGACCCCTTTCTCTTTCATAGCTGACTTTTTTGTGAGTGGCACTTGAGGGATTATTTTTCTGTATCTTAAGGAAACGCACGTTATGCTTTGAAATACTGCAAGAGCTGAGTAGGGGTTGAAGACAGACTTGAAACTTCATGCAAATCTTTGTGCCAACAGTAAAAATGCAGAAGTGGTTAGTCAACTTGGAGAAAAGTCTATTGCAAAATAGGGTTAATGCATTCAAATAATGATAAAAATCAATTTGTATGATTGAGGTGGTCTATTCCATGCAGAATAACTTTTCAGAAAACTAATTCTCTGCTCCTGAATCTAATATAGTAATCTGAAGTTATAAATTATCTTAAAAATAACTGTAGCAGCGTAGTGAATCTTAGATTAAAAGATTCTTCTTCCCCTCTTGCCCTCCTCTGTCCAGAATGGGGTCTGATATGAACATGACTAAGCAGAAGATAAGAGCTCTTTATGACAGTACTTAACAAGCATTGTCCCAA
>WAAD01042655.1:0-12471 GCA_013389945.1 Fregata magnificens
AATGATTCTATGATTCTATGATTCTATGAAAGTTGTGAGAGCTTGTTACCCAGCGTATGTGTATACACACACATTGCTGCCTACTCATCAGTTCCTCTGCAGAGTAATAAGTGACTTCCGATCCTAAGTAAAATCCATGTTCTGATATAAAAATACCGTTTCATTCACCTACTGATGCTAGGGCCACCTGAGCTAAAACACACATCCCTGAGGCATTGAAAACTGGTGCTTCACGGTAGCTGCAATTCATCTTCCAGCAAAGTTAGAGTCCTGTTTCACAAGGTTGTCTTGTCATCTAGCTCTTGACTTTATCTGTGTATATAAAGCACCTTCTCACATCATTAATCTTCTTCTCTGTGTATATTTATGATATTTATATGGTGCTGGGTGTCTCCAGAATGCTGTGAACACAAATGTGATTATCTGATTGTGGCAATTCTGTTTTTCTCCCAGGAAAATACCAGCCTGCCTTAGACTTCTTAGGGGGTTCTCTTCCTTTCACCAGCAGCAGATACTCTCTGTGATGACAAGTGACTTGTGAATGATCCCTGTGGCAGATTTCGTCTATGCTTGGCCATGATAAATGGCAAACCAACAAATCCTAGGAATCTTAAGATGTTTAGACTTGAAGGTAGAGTTTTCCTTTCTCTGCCTAACTCTTATTTCTTCTCTCTCCCATGTTCTGACCTGGGAGCTTTTCTCTGAGCTTAAAAGCTTCAGAGCTTGACCTCTAACACCTTATCAGAGGGAAGATGGGAGCAAGAGGTGGCTGCAGGTTGTTGTGGGTTTGCTGCTGCATTGCAGGTCTCTGGCATGTTCCTGCTCGCTGTATCCAGGTACATAATCAATCACGAGGAGTAATTCATGCATGTTTTTAGAAGAGACAATCCCAAGAAAGCAATAAACTTCATCCAAAGCAGCAGATAATGTTATGGAAACTGTATGGTAAAACCAACCAACCACTCCAGCCCCTCAACAACCTCTTGTAGACTGTTAAGGACAAAAACGTGCCATCATCAGAGACAGATGGTTCTTTACAAAACAAACTCTGCCCTCTCAGTCCCAGTCCTCAGTGCAGAGCACAAAATGCCTTTGGATGACAAGGTTAGGGACTGCAATTTATAACTTTACTGAATACTAACAATCATGGAAACTGCAGAAGTGGTCTTTTAAGGCACATTGCAATTTTCCATATTCTCTGTCCCAAGCTAAATCCTTGTGGTCCCACAGGCAGTAATTACCTGCTGTGCCTTGTGTCCTGCAGAGGATAATCACCTTCTCACTATGCCTTTTGTAACATCCCACCTCTGTCTAACCACTCCTGCCTTTCCGAAGCAAATAGCTAGAATCACATTGTGTGGGATGATAGGATCCTGTGGTGTGGTGTCGTAATAGCCACCCCTCTGCTCCTTCAGGTTTTATCTGCGTTAACAGTGCTTTGGGTATGGGCCTTTTCCAAGAGCTCTGAATGCCCCTGAACTGTTCTGTGTTAAACCTCCTGGGGAACTCTGTGTCTTGATGTTGGTACCACACGCAGAATTAAATGTGCTCTTGTAAATTAATTCCTGTCCCTTCAAGAGGACCTTCCATATGCAGACCCCCTTGTCCTGCCCCACCTCTTCCTCTCCCTTCTTTATAATGAGAACATGTCCCTTTAAGCCATATCTTGTCTTTAAACCTCATTAAATTTTCCCTTTTCTTTAGCTGACGGCAGTCCACCTCTGCAAAATACCATGCTGTAGTGACTCTGAGGGGCACTAGAGAAAATATTTGAGGTACATGTCAGAAACAGCGATGCAGTGACAGCATAGGTGAGTGAGGAGGGTCAGGAGAACTGATCCCTCCCCTGCTTGGTCGCAGCCAGGGTCCCTCAGCATTTAACGGCTGAACAGGTTTCTTGCAGCTAAATTCCCAGCCATGAAGCAGCACCTTCAGCTCAGCCTGCTCGGTGCCTCTGCACCATTTCTGGTATTCACCTCCACTTTCCCAGCCCTCTTCTTTTTTTGTCTGGCCTCCTCACATTTGTTGCCAAGAACCACCCTTGCTCGTTAGGAGTAAATCATCTCAGTGTGACTTGAGCTGATTTTGGGGGGAACCAAGCCAGCAAACAGTGGCCACAAAACAACCACAAACTGGCTTCGCTGCTGCTGGTTACAAGCAGTTCCTGGAGCTGACTTCACTTGGATGTTTGCTGGCTTCCAGCCACAGCTTTCTGACCTGAGCAGCGGAGCAGAACGATTAAGCCATATAAGTGCAAGGCAGGGATTGTATTTTTGGTTATTTCAGATTATCAAATTCTCAATCTCTGCAACTGGCATAATCACTGTTTTATTGCCTGTGTCCTCTTTTAGCTAGAAGAGCGCTCTGGAAGCGGACAGAAACATTGCAAACTCAGCTCTTGCTATTGAATTCCTGCCCAAAATGAGGCTAGATTCCACCCTAAAGAGTTTTGACTAGCGCAAAGATGGAGAGGGTGAAAATAATAACTGTAAGAATTACATAAAAGCAAAACCCTTGCCTTGGCAATTGGCCTTGAATACTAGTAAGTCTGCAACTAGGGCCTTGACCTGTTCAGTTTGTGGAAAAGAAGGTTGAATGATGGTACCACAATTCATAAGTATCTACTTTGCCTGCTGGATCAAACAGAAAAATATCCAATGAGCTCCACTGGCATGGAACTTGCAACTCAGCAAATTCAGACTGGAAAGGAGTTGCGAGTTTGTAATAGACAGTCATTTAAACATTGCAAAAATTAGCCTAATAGTGTCGTAGCTTCTCCTTTACTTCCAATTTTAAAATTAAAGGGGAATTTGTTTTCTAAATGTCTCAGAGACACTGAAAATCTTGTCATTAATTCATAGGCAGAGAAGCAAAATTTCCTTTTGAATCTAGTAGGCATAACTCATGCAGAGGCTTTTAGAAGAGATAATAATGTCAGGAATATGTTCGTCAGTAAATGAGAGCTGAAAATCTATATCTGTTCATGAAGTGAGTAATGATGGCTGATGCTCAGTTCCTAGGCTCTAATGCCGCCTGCAGGATTTTAGAGACAGCATGAACAATACAAGTGGTGCAGTTCGAATTGGAGTATTTATTCAGATGGGAAGGGAGTGTTTAGTCCTTATGTTCACATTTATCAGAAGCCAGTGACGGTATCTGATTTCATATTGTGATCTGTTTTGCAGACTGGAAATTTTAGAAAAGAACAGATCTGTCAGCAAGATTATTCAAATAAGTCCTGTCGGGAATTTGTGCTCTCCTCTGTTCCTCTCTGGTTTAGTTGTGCATTTCAAGATTACAGTTTTGAAATGCACGCTAGCTGTTCCTGGCTGTCACACCAAAATTAAGGCTGATATTTGCCTGTGGCGTTAGCCCTCACTGCTGGGATGGGACTGTACCCTTGGAAAAAGAAATAGTTGCACCTGTTTTGCTGAATTCAGCAGTCCCTGATATACTCCTGGTGACAAGTGCTTCCCATCATGAATGCACTACAAATTGTCTTTGGGAATCAATGAGGCTTTATGATACTAAACTTGACATTTCTGAGTTTCTGGCTGGCTCCCACCATTTAAGTCACAGAGCAAAGAAGAGAAATGGTGACTTCAGATGCTACCAGCAGACTGCACATCCAGGGCCACCAGCAGGGCTCTGTAGACTGGGAATAGAAGGTTATTGCTACTGTTTCCAGGTCGTCTTTTTGAGATTCAGCCAACTTCAGTGCAAGCTGCTTGGAACGCCTCACGGGGGCCAGAAGGGAATTAAAGAGCAGCCTGGTCAGCCTGTCTGGGGACCTCTGAAGGTGGTGTTTAGCTTCAGGAACTACATGGGGGTTGGCCAACTTGGATGGGAGCTTATCAGGAGGACAAGCACAGGATGCACCCTGTTTCTACGACCAGTCTAAGGTTGAGTCTGCTGTGGGAGGACCATCTTGGTTGTCTGGCTGTTTGGTACTGCTTTTGTCATTCTGCATGGTGGTATTGGGGGGCTGTTTGCTGTCTGGGAGCTCTGCAGACTGTGGAGGACTGGGAAACCAAAACCCAGGCTTTTTTTATTGCTTTATGTTTATCTGGAGTTTGTAAACCTTGGAGGCTGTGAAGCTGCACTGGTGACCTGGAACCGGATGGGGAAAGGTTGAGGGGTCTAGTTAGGAATAGGATTAGGCCAGTCCATCACCATGCTAGCAGTGAGGCCAGGGGCTGTCAGCAGCCCTTCCAGTGAGGAATGTGCTGAGGGAGAAAAGGAGCTGGGCCAAAAAGGTGTTAAAACATCACCAGCCCTCATGTGCAATATGGTTGGGAAACACTACCATAAAATAACTCCACCTGTAGGTAAAACAACATGTAGGGTCAAGACGTGCTTAATACTTTGACAGTTGACTACTGACTAGTATACCAAAGCTATTGGGTGCCTTCCCTTTGATAATCTAAACCACCATTTCAGATATTGAAGATGTCAAACACATTTAGAGGTACAGACTAACAGCCGTTAACACACTTCCCCTTTCTCTAACTGACCACATTCAGTAAAAGTTTGTTTTTTCCCAATATTCCTTGAGGATGCTGACTTCTCAGCATGATGTAAAGTTGGCTTGCAATGACCCAGTTAGAAATCTGGGCACCTCCACTGTTAATTTGGGCAGTAAATTTAATTAAAAGCAAATATTTGGATGCAGAAATAGGATATGAGGTTGGCACTGGCATCTGTCATCAAAGTCTTGATTTGTCCCTGCTTTAACAGAAACCCATTTAGATCTGCAAAGAATGTAGGATCTTCTTTAGAAGGCAAATATCCCTCAGACTCTGTGTTCTGCCACAATGGTCTGCCTGCCATCTCAGGAGAAATAGCCACCATCTTGTCAGAGATGTGAAAGCGAGACTGAAGGGAAGGTCCATTGTCCAAGAAAATGTTTCAAGGGAGAAATTACGCAAAAGTAAAGTGAATGGGAGCAAAAACCCCTGCAACACTGGTCAATCTATGGAGCTGGTAAATTCACTGTAATGTGCTAGGGAGGAATCTCTGGCTCGTATTGCTGGAAGTAGGGTTCAGGCTGGCTGACAGACAGCGGAACTCCGAAGGGAAGATCAAAGGCTTGACTATTAGCTGTGCTAAATTCCTGTTAGATTTCCCTTGTAGATCAAAGGACCCTTTAAACAGGGAGGAGCTGATTCCCCTGGAAATATTCTCTGCTCAGTACTGGCCTTTCATGTAAGCCCCAGCTTAGCGGTGAGATCTGGGCCTCTGGGATATGGCACAAATGTGCCCCTTGAAGATTTCTGCTGTGGAAGGAACCAGCCTTGGGGTTGTTCTAACATACACTTGGGGCTCAGCAGGCCCCACCGAGTTCCCCAGCGTGGGGAGCACAATAGGCTTGAATTAAAAGGGACTTAAACCCTCCTCGCCTAAGTATTGCGAGAGTATAACTGATGTTTGCATGCCAGAGCTCAACATATGTGACCGGTATGTGTGGGAGAAATTAATATTTTCTAACCACCCTATTTATTCTCCCCTGTTAATAATTGTCTACATATTATTGACTTTGAGCATAGTTCATAACGAATATGTAAGTAGTGCTTTGCAAAATGGCTGCTAAAAAATGTAAAAGCTCTCCAGCTTCTGCTTGTCAGTACAGGGGCCAGACCCTTCCTATGACCTCTGTTGCATAAACAGACTGACTTTGTTCATTAAAATGGAACTTCCCAAAGGAATCGATTATCCAAAGGAAGCAGTTCTCTTACTTTTGCTCTTTTTCTTGCTCTTTCATATAGTGCAGTTATTGGATTTGTACGTATTTCACACAAGCAGCTTCAGAGAGAATGTAGCAACCAAGTGAAAGAAATGGAAAGTCAAAAGGTGATAATATAAAGGCATGTCTACAGCTGGATCTGGTTCTGGAAAATCTGTGAGAGCACAAGACTCCTCCATCTGTCAGGTGAAGATACTATATGATGCAAGGCTTGGAAGTTTGAGTTAGCAAACTTACAGTGGGACAGTATGCACACATTTTTACGTGTGAGGTCAATTGTTGTTGCATTAAGTTCTCTTGAGTATGAGATCTCTGCTATTGCATGGTGCTTTCAAGTTGGGGTGCACATCTTCTTGAAAATGCTGCTGTGGATGAGCCCCAAATTGTTCCTACGGTGGCAGGAATCATGGGGTGGAATTTTGTGCCCCCTGTTGCACCAGAGCGAGATGCTGTTGGGATGTTGGATATCGTGGTCAGTGGTGGTCTCTGCACAGACACGCTGACTGCTGGGGAAGGCTTGCAGGGCACTGCAGCAGAGGAGTTTGTTAATTTTTAAGGCAGATAAATGAAATGGCTTTGCTTGCTTTTATGGAAAGTGTCTGCTAAACAGGAAGGGCAGCATGGAAGAGCTGCCCTCCATGAAGCAGCTTGATGGAAAATTTAATAAGTGGTTGATACAGGGCAAGAGATCTCAACCTAGCAGCTGCAGAGCATGAGAGGGAGGAATGTAGGAGGACTGGAGACATAAGAAGCCCTAAGAAAAGTCCATGCAGTCTTTCTGTGCCTTTCTCCCTCTTCTGAAAGTTTTCCCTTTCTGGCAAATGTGAAATAAAATGTTGACTTTGTACAACCAATGGGGATGAAAGCCAGGCAGGGCAAGGACAGGCTTTGCCAGAGCTTGTGGGGCAAGAAAGAAAGACTATGAATTGCATAGTGTGGGGTGCAGGGTTGGAAACAGGCCAGAGGTTCACGGTATATGAGTGGTCTGGATGGAGTGTGTACATGAGCATGGGCTAATTTCTACAGAAAAGGAGAAGGGGGCACAATGACAGGCCGATAGATGCTGGCAGTCAGGGTTAACTAAAGACAAGAGTCAACCCTGTTGTCCTGCAGGATGGAGCTGTGGCTCTGAAAAGCTTAGAAAAGCAAGTCTAGTAGCTTGATGCCATCAGGAAGAGGAACCTGCTGGGCTGCACAAGCATCAATCCAGGAGAATGATTTTTCCAGCAGCCTCCAGGATGGATGTCTGTGTATATATGGGGCACCAAAGTGTCATGTAAGTGCTACTGTGGTTCTGCCTTGAAGGTCAGACAGCAGCTTCTGCTCTCGTGCAGATCCTGTGCTGATGAATGGGAGAACTGCTAATGTAAATGTCAGAATATAAACAGAATTAATCTGAAGCATCAAGCTGGCTGTACAAAACATGTTTTCCCAGTCTGCGCACTGTACAGCCAGTGTGTCATGAAAGACAGATGCTTCTTTCCTATCCCACTCGTGGAAAACAAGTATCTACATTTCTTACAAAAGAGGTGACCTAGGATTTAGCTTTCTCAGGCAAGGAACACCAAATTGGATGACCACCTGTCACGATGACTTTTTGTTGACTGCTGTCTGAGACTAAGCATTTTATAAATGTTGATGAGGCTTTACATCTACAGATCTGTTCCCCCTCTTCACTTTAAGCTAATATTTCTAGAAGTATCTTCGCAGACTGTGCTGGCTGCTGCTGTGAAATCTGTTGTCCTGTTAGACACAGAAACCCACAGGCCAGAAGTTGTTCACCTATGACTGAGAGCAGACTCCTGTCATCCTGTCCTATTTTAATTCATAATGCTGAGTTTGCTTCTGTCCCATCTGAATCTCACATCCAGCTCCACATCAGTTTCAGAGGTGACAGCAATGGGGGCAAACCTTCCCGATGTAGTGGCTGCAGGGGTTTTTAGTTTTGGGGTGATGCATGCCACATCAAGAATGCCATTGGCCAACTGTCATTCAGGCAGTTAAAAATACATAAATTTGGAGATTAGCCCAACAATTAGGTGCAGTGAATACCTCCCAAATGATCTTTTCTCCCTGCAGCATGCAGATCTGTACATTTCATGGATTGATGTGGCTTTTTCTTCTACACCTGTTGAAGTTCTGATGCCAGGCATTTAATTACAGCAAATCAAGCAACAGCTGATTTCTTCTGCAAATCCTTCAATATATAAGGCAAAGAATTAGATTAATGGGTGTGTGAAATCAGCAGGGCCCAGTGGATCAAACCTTGCTCTGGAAGGGACATATCCCCATCCTCAGCCCCTTTGCTGCTTTAAGTGCCACATATGCCAAATCAGCTTGTTGCCTCAGTTTCTCCATCTGGAGATGGAGGAAAGCACGAGGAATAAGGAAAGCATTCACTCCTTTGGATTATTGTTGAGATTGAGGTTTCCAATGTGTGTAAACGGTGGTCAAGCCATCGTATGTCCCATTTCTTAGCACCCCCACTCACATGTGTGCCAGTGAATGGTCCAGGCTGCTGGACCCCATGAATTTCAAAGCCAAAAGGACCTGGGCAGCGTCCACTCGCTGCTCTGTGTTTTATTCTGTGACACTCATTCCCTGGGTCACGCCTCCTACTCTGAGCATCCTCTCAGGGTGTAAATTCTGACATGTGTTTGCCCAAGGCTCTGGCAATAGTGGCTCAGGCTTCGTGTGTACTCCTGTTCTTGTGATTCTTCATAATTATACCTTGTTTGTGGTTGCCTGGTTTCTTGTGTAACCCCTTGAGGGATGAAGCGCCTAGAAGGCAGAAATGCAGGCTTTGCAAAGGGAATTTTTAACTACATTTTATTCATTGCTGCATAGCGCTTCAGAGCTAGAGATCTTTGCAAAATACCCAGAGTCCTTAGATGCAAATGCGCTCATCTGATCTTGCCCCCTTCACAGTCTGAAAGCATCCCTGTGTACCAAATCTAGCAGTCTGTCCAGCCATCCTTCTCCAGCGAGCTCTTTTTGCATGTAGATGCTACCCTCCAGCTGTCTCACAAATCCTCCTCCACATTCCGTCTCTCTCCTCTTTCACATATGCCTGAGCTGAACAGCTGGAGCTCATCCTTGCATGCGGCTTTCGGGTAGCAAATTCATGGGTGGTGTCGTGACTTAAGGCGGTAGATGTTGTTCCATGAGCAGATGTAACTGTGCAGTGCCTTTCTCCTTGTGTTTGTTCATAATGATAATCGTGACCTTAGCACCTTTCCCGGAGCTGATGCTCATTTCAGATGAAGTTCATGGACTGACTGCCTTGTCTCCATCGACTTCTAAGCACAAATTACAAATTGGTGGTCAGATGCCCACGCACAAACACAGAAGGTGGAGAGGAATTACAATTCAGTGCAAACTCACCCTGCTCTATCACATAGCATGCTCTCTCCACCAGACTCCCACTACCTGACAGGATTGATACTAAGAAATTGCATATCCCTAATTAGCCAATTCAATTGATATCACTAGTACTAAGAAAAAAAGGATGTCCTGACACGCTGGCATGAAAGCCCTGCAGTTCTGGCAAGCTGTTTCAATGCTCCCTGTTGCTGCAGCACAGGAAAAAGGCAAAAACCCTGAATCTATGTGATCCTGTTTTGTCTATCAAGGGCCCCTGTGATCACAGAGCATATTTCTCACCCTGCTCAACATTTGCTGCGGGAAGAGCTGACATAAGTTGGCAAGGACAGCAAGCAGCCCCTCCTTCTCACTCCTTCTCCAACCAGTGTCAGGAGCAAATTCAAAGACTCTTTGATAAAGTGAACCAAGATACGATCACAGCAAAACCTTGGTGCTGTTTTGCATTCCTCCCCGCAGTGTTAACTGCAAGCTGCAGTGTCAGGCAAAGCAAAGCCCATCCCTCACAGAAGCTGAACTTAGCAACCTAAGGCAGATCTATATGGCTTCCTCCTTTCACTGATGTAACTATACTTTACCTCGGTTCTTTAAGGTGAAAAGGGAGCTGGTTGAGCACATAATCTATCAGCCATGCAGGGTATAGTTTAATATTCACATTACGGTACCAAGATTAAATTGGTGCCTGGTGCCTGAAACTCAGTGGATTTGGTGGAAGCAGAAAGCACTTGGTCCTTCTGGGAGCGGGTTTACTATGCGGTGAGCTATCACACAAGGCATAGTGAGCAGCATGAATGACACACACGTGAGTGCCTGTAATTTAAGGGATGACTGCACAGAAATGTTCCCTGTGCTATTATATGGATGTCCCCTATGCCTTCAGTCCAAAACTCTGGTACTTTTCCTTTTTCAAGATCTCTTCTATACAATGGAAAGATGCCTCTTTCCATTATAGTTTGCCTTATGCTCATACCTCTTTCTGCCACATAAAACATGAAGCTTCCCAGAAAAGTGACAGTCCTTACTCAAGAACTCTTACAATTCAAGGACAGGTACAGAGAGAGATTAGAGAAAAGAAATTGAGAAAGAACAGGGATTTTTTTGTTGTTGTTGGTCGCAGACAATTAAGTTCAGCAGGATGGAAGTTATTGTATGATGAGGAGCTGGAGTTGCTTGTCTAAGGGCCATTCCAGCCCTATGTTTCTTCATGGGCTCACTATAATGAGCTGGCTGGAAAGAATATGTTCACAAAGGATATAAATACAGATGTGACTCAGTCTTACTTAATCTCTGTCCCACCTCTGTTCACAAGCTTCCTGCCTGTGGAGGCAGCTGGTGGACTTATCATGGGGCCAGAGCAGGACCCAATATACTGGCAGCACCGGACATTGAGAGGCTTGTGTTTGAGCAGCAGTTCAAGTGCCACACTACCATTGCAGCGCTCTGACTAGCATGGTCATCCCTTTCTGCTTCTGAGAAAATGAGAAAGGATGCAAAAACATGGTGCGCATCTCACCCATATTGCAATCTAAGGCTGGGCAGGATGGTAATGATTCCTCAGCCTGGCCATCTGCATCACAGGCACCAAAAGAAATCCTCATCCTGATTTCAGCATCAGAGTTTGGTTGTAGATTTTCAATGTCTCTTATCAAGTCTTATTGTTTAACCTCAGAAGAGCTTCCCCTTCTCCCCTGAAAGTTATGTACTTGAGTGGTTTCAGAGAACAGAGGGTCTTTTGGCTCTCTGGGTGGGGAAATTGTGGCAGTAACTGTTTTCAAGGTGAAAATGTTCATGTGTGGTCCCTGACCAGGAAGGGCTTTTCTTACATTTACTAGGAGGACAGAGAGGGCAGGGTGGAGGTTGACGGAGAGATGGACAAAATCACCTTTTGGAAGGAAGCCGAACATTAAATTTTTGTTCAACAGAAGGAAGGAAAAAGACATTTTACATCTCTGACATAGCTGAACTGAAGCTGCCCTCAGTCTTCAGCATTTGCTGAAACTCCAGATGAAGCTTGCAAATGGGTGTGTCTCCAGAACCTGCAGTCCTCTTTAAAGAAAAAGGTAATGTAAATACGCAATAGACCAGCATCAGCTGTGGATTTATTTTAATGTGGTACCAGCTGGACTCCTCCAGGTCCCGGGTTGTGCTCATCACAGCAGAAATCCCTGTTGGCCGAGGTGCTGCTGCGGTGAGGACAAGGGGAATCTCACCACCCTGTATGGTCCTGGCTGCTTTCATGGAGCAACTCACTGGCCTGGGTGGCTCCAGAGTGGGCAAGGCGGAGAGGAGCCCCATGTCTGGTGGTGGTCAGGCGTGGTATTAACACAGGACCTTCTCTCTCACGGCAAGAGCGCGAGCCATGTGGGCATGGCTTGTGCAGGTATGAGTGAGTTTGTGTCTGCAGCGTGGATGCTCATGAATATGCAGCTGTGCAGAGGCTCATCTCTGCACAGAGGGCTCCAACCATACAGGGAAGTCCCAGTTCATGTGGGATGTGTTTATATTGCAGCAGCTTTCAGAAGCCACACGTGCAGGCAGTGCCCCATGCTAGCACTTCACCAGTACAAGCTCCTGACCCTTCATAGGAGACCTGCCGGTGAAGTGTTTCCCTTCACCCCATTTCTACCCTACCCCACTTCCCTGAGCTTGGCTGGAGATCCTCACTGCTTTGAGCCACCCAGGGCGAGTAAAGCAGTGGGTGCAGGCACCCACCCACCTTGCTGGGTAGGTTGGAGGCCAGTAAGGGACCTACTTGCCCCTCTATCTGCCTTCTTGTCCACCTGCCCTGGAGCTGGAGAAGCAGCAGCTTGCCCATCTGCTTTGCCTTCCCCTGAGTGCTGCTCTGACATATTTGCACCCGTGAGCATCCTAATTGCTTTAGGACAGTTGCATCCCAGCATAGCACGTCTGCTTGGGTGGATGTTCATGCATGATACAGCTTCTTTGAGGGGCCTGGATTCTGGGGTGAGCTGCAAATTTCCTCGCTGGGAGGGCGCTGGGCTGGCCCTGGGGAAGCAGGTTTAGGGCCAGCAGGTGTGAGGGAGGTCCAGCCTAGCATCGTCCCGGGGAGGTGGAGGTGCACCACTCCACGAGGTGCTTTCCTCGTGGGCTGGGGAGGGGAATAACGTCCCTGACCCTGCAGCTGCCCCTCGGGGTGTGTCGTCCCGGGCATCCTTGTGATTTAAGGGGAAGCCTGAGCTGCACGGTGCTCCGGGGGGAAGGCTGGCCGTGTTTGCTGCCGAGACCCCGGGGACCCGGGACGGGGCGGTGCCACCGCCCGCCCGGCGGGGCCCCAGTCCGTGTGCCCGGGACCGAGCTGGTGGGGGGGGTCGGGAGAGGGTCCCGCG
>WAAD01042655.1:12642-38313 GCA_013389945.1 Fregata magnificens
TGCCCCGCGGCGGCCAGGGCCGCCTGCACCGCGCCCGCCACCACCACCTCAAAGGTACGGCTCGGCCGGCACCCCGATCAGGACGGGCACCCCGGGCACCCCCGGCACCCCGAGCATCCCCGGCGGGATGGGCACCTCCGGCAGGACGAGTACCCGCGGTACCCCGGGGCATCCGAAGCACCCACGCAGCCCGGAGCGAGATGGGTGCTCTGGGCACCCCGAGGTGGGATGGGCACCCAGGCACGACACAATCCCTGAGCACCCTAGGCACCTCGGGGCAGTCTGGGCTGCCTGGGCACCCCGGGGTGGGATGGCTCCATGCCTGGCACCCCATGCCCTCTGGCGGTGTGGGCCCCCCTGCCCCGCTCCCAGCCCTGCTGCTTCTTCCCCGACAGTGCCCCATGGGTGGCAGATTGGTGCACGGGTCTCCCTAGGCAGTGGCACCCCAGGGAAGCAAGGGACAACATGTCGGAGGAGTTGGACCACCAAAGAGTTCCCAGGTGTTTCTCGGTGAACAAAAGCTTTGCTTTGGCATCTTTTCTGGGTGCTCCAGGAATGTGTCTATGCGTGGGACTGTCAGTCCTGTTTGGAGGAGGGCTGGGGGTATTTAGGGCTCCTTGTCCAGCTTATGTGGTTATTCTGTTCCTCACAAGGATGAAATCCCTTTTTTGAAATCCTGGTGCACTGTCGGGACCAAATCGGATGGGGATGACTTCTGTAAGGCAAGCAGGAGTGACTGCCCAAGGTCTCCTCTGCCCCTGCCCTTTTTTGCTCCCTTTTGCTGTAAGCTGGGAGGATGATAGCAGAAAATAACCTGTCATTCTTGAAAGGGATTTCCCTGGGCAGCAGTACACACCGTATGTGTTCTACACTACCTGGGTACCTCTTCACTAAGCACATTTTCACAGCCAAAGGCACTGAATGATGAGGGTAGAGGATGTCAGACATCTCTCTGTAAGCCGGGAATGAGGGAAGGTGCTGCTCTCACAGCCATTTCAGATGATCAAAACTTGTTGTAGCTTCCCCAGTGTGTTGCAGAATTTGCAGCCACCAGCATGGAAAATAGGGATGTTGCTGTTCACCCTCGTTTTTACTGAGCTTTCGGATACTGCTTTGGCATAGTCTAGGGGAGTGGAAATGGTTAATGATGAGCTGGGCAACTGGTTGTTATACTGAAGGATTTTGTGATACTTGGATTATTCTTCCGTTACACCTCTCTGCTCCCTTCCTCTGTACTTGGATGAGTCGGAACGGTTCCGTGAACTGAGGGTGATTATGTGATGGCTTTTTTAATGGCCATGCAAGGAGATGTTACGAATGCTTACTGCTCTGTCATGGACAAAATCAGTCAGAAACTCAGCCCAGACAATGGCTGTGCTTAAAATTAGACTTGCAAGAAGGGGGATGCTGAACCCTAAACGGTGAACCGTCATCCTCTATCAATGCAAACATGAAGGCACACACGATGCTGTAGTAGTTGGTATGCAATTGTAAACTGCCAGGGAGGTTTTGTCTCTTAAGAGTCATGCTGTCAGCTGGAAATCTTTCTGGAGCAACCTTAAGCAGATAAGAATTTATAAACTGGAGCCAGAAGGGACACTGCCACTTAATCAATTATCAGTGGCTTCTGTGAGATTTTGAAGATGTTCTGTATGAATCACCTGGTTTTGGGGGTTTGTGGGGTGTGTGTTAATGGCATTCTGTTTCTTTCTTTCTTCCTTTAGTTTCCATTTTAATTAAATTTCTACCTGTGCTGAAGCAGCAAGCAGAAATGTTCTCAAGACTGTAACATAGCAGAGCACTGAAATAATTTTGATTTGGAGTAAAGAGTTAACAAGGCATTGCCTTTGTTGTAAAAAACAAGCAACTGCCAGGGACAATATGTGCCTTTTCTGTATTTTTTGAAACCAGACTGCCTCAGGTCCTACATTTAAATGCAGAATAAACAAGTCTGATTGCATCTGACAGACTCCTGTAAAATCGTCTGGAGACACAGCAGCAAAAGTATGAATGTCACACAGTTTTGTTACATATCTGCCATTTAGCATTTTGTAAAGTGTATTTTAATTGAAGGTCCCCAGTTGTTCTTCCCTCAGTGTATGGCTCAGCGTTAGGGATGCTGAACTTCGATAATTTGGCCACCATCTAGTACTTTCCTTCTGCGATGACCTCTTCCTAACCTGGTCCCAGGGGTGATTTAGGCTTATTCTTGCTAAAGAAGCAGCTATAATTACATTACATTTCCCAAGGTGGTCTGGGGACTCTGAAGTCAGTCCCTGAACCTTACAAGTTCATCTCTGCTATATAAGAAATAAGACCTCTGTACATAGTAGAGCTGTTGCACACATGTACTGAAAATTTGTATACTTTTCTGTTAGTCCTGCTAAAAATGGTCACTTTTAGTTAAGTAAATCTTCTGAAGCCCATGTGATGCTTTTGGTGGTATGGAAGGCATAACACAGAAGTATCATTGAAGACCGGCATGGCTGGCAGAATACTTGGTTTGCTTTTCATGGTCGTGCATAAGAAGGAATGCACCCAACTTGATTCTCAGACTTCAGCTGCAGTTTTAAAACCAGGTAGCTGAAATAGGCAGGTCTTTACTGAAGGTGCCTGCAACAGTAAACCTGGAACCCCGGGCTGATGATTTTAGAGTTGCTTTCAGAGTAGGACAGTACTTTAAAATGTGATATGTCCAGCCCTTTATAAAAGGACTTCACATTGCTGTTCACTAGAAACCGCTAGACATGAGCACTTTGGAGTTACCTATTCCAAAGCAGTATGTCATGCCTGGATTGTTAATCCAGATTTTGGTGTCACAGTTGTGCCTGCAGGCTTTGGCCAGTTTGGAGACAATGAAAACTAAAATCAGTGGAAACAGAAGTCCTCCAGGACCGCAGCTGATCAGATGCCATGGTCCTGATGTGGCTGGTAATCTTAAAGTCATGGCCAGTGGTTGGAAGGAGGTTGTCACTTGGTGGTATCATGATGGGGAGGTTGAGGTGAGATTATTTTCAGCATTCCTGTGAGTATTTCCTTTCCCGTAACCCAGATATGGCTGTTTCTCTGGGGTGACAGAAGGTGATCCACTGTGTATTTTTCTAATGCTGAGCAAAAGATTATGATTATCTGGTAACAATCTCCTTAATGACACAGCCAGATAAAGTCCAGGAAATTTTTGCTGTCCACCCTCTCTGAAATGTGGTTTGCGATAACTATCAAACAAGGTGTGTATGGCTGTTTGAAGTGGAATCAAGTGGGAAAACTCCAGCTGTAATCTCCTGGATTCCATGATGAAAAAGATGAGCCTTTGCATCAGTGGCTCTGTGTACTGTTTATTTACTAGTGCCAGGGCAGTCTGGCTTGAACTGTTCCAACCAAGGAGATTTCTATTATTTCGCAAGACATACATCCCCAGTTCAACCCATCTCCCTGCTCCAGGATTCTTCCAAGATAGTCTATTCAATCTCCTCTCTTAATTCTTTTTAATCCTGGTGTAGTTTGGTAAATTACCCTCCTTGCTCAGTGTTGCATCTTCAAAATCTCTGTGGCTGTTGCATTCCTTCCTACTGCTCAGCCTTGCTGGATGTGTTTAACTCATGCTACTGTGATGTGTGGGCTGTGTACCCTGTTAGAGCTGTTGTGTAGTTCCCAGATTTGCTGGTCCAGGATGCCAGAAATGCAGTTTTTGCTAGCCCTTGGGCCAGAGGTGAGGCATGGGACCCGAATGCCATCTCCTGAGCTCCGTGGGCAAGCGGCTCTTTATCCTCACTTGTCTCCATGTCCTCAGCTTCAAGAAGGCTTAGCCATTTCTGTGGACAGCAGATCAATATTACATTGTAAAAGCTAAGAAATATTACTGTCTCCTCTCTTAAATCCTTTCCTCCAGCCTCCTACTCAGGTTTGCTGCTCTTTCCTGAGCCCTCTCTTGCCTTGGAAGGTAGATTTCCACCGTGAGTGACAGTGAGCAGGATTTCTTCGTGTCGGTTTTCTCATGGGTTAATGCACCTGTGATATTTCTGCAAAAGAATGCATGGGCTATATTACAGAGACAGCCCGAGCTAGTCAGAGATCCTCTTTTCAGCAGTGGCTGATTACTCATGGGTTATTCTTTATTATTTGTATTACAGTGGCATCTGGAGGCTCCTGTCGAGATCTGAGTCATGTTGTGCTGGGTGCTTCCACGGTCCCCTGTACTTAGGGCTCACTCATGCAGACAGCTCTTACTCAACGTGTCTGGGTGATCTCTGTGGGGTGATTTGGGGTTTATATCTCCAGAGTATCACATGAAGCAGGCTGGCACCTTGGCAGGACAGTTCTTCTTAGTCCCTTCTTTTGCTAGGAAACCTGAAGTCAGAGTCACCAGTGGTTTGCTGAAGGGTGTGACTCTGCCTTTCTGGCTGCAAGCCCCCAGAAACACAGCCTGTTGTGCAGCCCTCTACCAAGGAAGCAGGGGCTTTGCTGCTTTTCCTGGCCCACGGGGGATACCAGTCATGATTATACAGTCTTTGCCTGCATTTTTGCAGTTGCTGTTCCAAACTCTATATCCCACTGACACATAAATATGTCAGACTTTTTCTCCTTTCACTGGTATTTTATGAGCTTCTGAAATACATGCAGAAGATAGTAATCTGGCTGGTGTAGGCATTTCGATAATTATATGTTGTTGATAGGAAAGACTGTCCTGCTGCCAGCTCCATTTTGTGTACTTGCTAGATAAAACTAAGTGGGGGGTAAAAGGACGTCAGCAGCTGATGATCATGAGCATTAGAAGTTGGGGTGCAAGCAGTGCACCCAGGGGGATGCCAATAGTGATGCTGTGAGATAATCTCAGCTCCCATTGCTGTTCTTTGAAGCACTATTTCATTTTCTTCCAGCCTTAGAGAGTCAGAAGTTTAATCATTCAAGGTTTGAAGGATGCCCCCTGCTTCCTGCCCTTCTGCTTTCATTCTGTCCTGGGTCGTGCTTGTTTTGCTCTGACCTGTCAGTGTGTCTGGGCTGTAGGTATAAAGTTTTTCCTGCCTGAGGTTCTCAGGTTTATATGACCTTCTCCCAAGCACTAGATTCTTTCCCAAGCTACTGAACTTTGATTTATTGCATTTAAACTGCCTAAAATTGCTCAGTGCTCCAAACACAGCAATTTATCAATCTTACTTTTCCTTTCCCATCGTCCTTTTCCTAAGGTGCTGAAGCCTGTTGGTGGAGCAGGTAGTGCTGCAGCTCATCAGAAATTTCCCAGGAGATCATGTGGTGCTTTGCCCACAGGTGATGCTCTGTATTTCTCAAGGGCAAGAAAGGCTACTTTTGAAGACCGGTAGGAACCAAAACATCAGTCTGGTGATTGGGCTGCAAATGTTAGTGCAAGGCTCAGTAGCAGTTAAAAAAAGCAAATTAAATACTAGAAATTACAAGGGAAGCCAAACAGAAGAAAATAGAGGCCATGACTAGATTGTTGTGTAAATCTGAATATTGTGTGTAGTTCTGGTTCTTCCCCTTCCACCATCTTAAAAAAGACACAGGAGGACTGGAAAAGGTTCAGGGGAGGGCGACAGGGACAGTCAAAAGTCTGGATTAATTTTACATAAGGAATGATTGAATAAACTAGGACTCTTACCTCTGGAAAAAGGGACAACTAGGGTGGGAAATGACTGACCTGTAGAGAAGGGGCAGAGCTCCAGTCTTCACTGTCTCTTCCAGTACAAGAATTAGGAGGACATCAAATGAAGTTGGTAGATTCCAGCTTGAACAAAAGGGGGCTGTAGGCATTTGCAGTGGCTAGTAGCTCTGTAGAGCTCATTAATAGTGGATGTTATGGATGCTAAAATGGGTCCAATTTTACGGGAGATTGAAGGAATCCTTTGAAGCTTGCTACATACAGAAACCACATGCTCTCCCTGCTCATATGGACTTCCCAAGGGCGTCTTCCTAAGGCTACCAGTGTTTAGCTGATAAGGATAATGCTGAAATGAGAACTTAAAACTTCTCCACACCAGTGAAAGCTGGAGCTGGGTTGTTCAGACATTGCAGTGGTAGATGGAGGAATAGAGCCTGCTCTGGTGTTGGCTGGTCTCTAGCTGGATCCATCCTCTCTTTCATGAACGTCCCTGCCTGGGTGCTTACAGAGTGGTTCATTGCCATGGCAGCCTCGAAGTCACGCACAGAACGTCCAGGCTTTATTTGGGAGACAGTAGAATGTGACGAGGTCCCTGTGCGAGCTTTCTTGGATGAGGCTGTGTCTCCTGCACTCTGTGATTTTGACACATAAAGGTGCTTTTGCATTTGTGGGCTTTTTTTGAGTAAGAGAAAGCAGGTTCTCTTTGCTTACATTGACCTCCTGAATGACAGACGCCTAAGTAGCCCCCACTTCATTTTGTTTCCTAGACTGTTGTAATAGCAGCTTTTGTGGATATCCCCATATCTGGGAAGATTTCTAATACAGAGGCTTGGAAGATTTCAGATTTGGCAGCTGTTCTTACCTACTGCTGCTAGGATAATTGCAGGAACCAGCTACTTCTGCATCGCTGAAATTGTTGCCCGTGGCAAGTACATAAGTACATGGTGTTTTGCTTGCAGTGCATACCTTCATGGTGGCTACTTTTTTCAGGCTGGGGATCCACACATGCTCTGACTTGGTCTGCCTTGAAATTTTAGGACATCTAAGTAATCCAATTCTGAACTGTCCTAAGGAGTGGGGTCTGCAACGCCCATGTTTTGGGATTGTCTCCATCCAGAAATGGTTGATCTAAGATTAACCTTAATCACAGCACTGTGCAGGTGCTCAGCGCTGTGCTGCGAACTGCCAGATCCCAAAGTAGTTTCTTACTTTAATGGCAGCACTGTGCAGGTGCTCAGTTCTGTGCCACACACTGACAAATCCCAAAGCAGTTTTGGAGACAAGAGCTGAATTTTAAATGAATCTTAGGGTCTGGCAATGGTTAAAGCTTCTGCTGTGACTGTAACACGCATACATGAACCTGAGCTACCTTTTAACCTAGCTAAGTAGTAGGATATTGCTGGCTGTGTAGCTGGGGGGGAGGGCAGGCACTTGGATACTTACACATAGTAAGGTCTGGGTTGATGCAACTATGTGGTTAAAATTGAGGTAGGGTAGGTTTTAATCTTCATTCATTCTTGGGGATCTCTAGGTGATAAAAGCATGTTGTATATAAGATTCTAGTTCATGTTTATACTACTGGTTATTTGGCGTCCCAGTTACAGGAACAAAGTAGGATTGTGTTTTAAAATTATAGGGCGGAGAATGCCATGGTGGTATTATTTTTATACAATTCTCCATTAGTCCACCTCGGTTCAACTCTTTGCTGAAGCATAGGGAAGGATTCTCAGCTCTCAGAAAACTGTTGGGTTAAACCTCAGGGCTATTTTATGCAAAATTCTGAAAAGTAAATGTTAATAGTTCTCAGCCAGCCTCAAAGGTAAAATGCCACGCAGGGTTTTTAGTTTAAAAAAAACCACTTAATGTAAAAATTTTTTTTCAAAAACCAGTAATAAAATTTTAGACAAAATAAATTCTAAAGTACTGGCATTGCTTGCAGAGTCTCCTTCTTCCCTTTGTTCCTTCGTATTCAGTATTTGTGTTTCACACTGGTAACACTGACACTTCCAGATGTTCCTGCATGTGTGGGCCTACACACATGTGCATGGGCATATGCAGAGATTCCCTATTGACTGTTGATCTCATCATTTTTATGACATGGCCAGAACACATCCTATGTCTAGCATCAGGACTTGAGAAGATCGATTCAGCAAAGCAATGGCTGGGTAGCTCTGCAACTAGCCAGTGCTGGTGTCAGTAGCTAGCCAGTGGGGTAGCAAAGAAGGAGCCTGGCTTCTGAAGAGACAAGAGACCATGGGATGCTGAGCAGAGGTGGAAATGTGGGATCGTTTGTCCCAGTGGAATTAATGAGGGGCACTTTGGGGATATTGGTTTCTTACTTAGGGAGCTGAATGGGAGCATGAAAGTCTTTGCGAGCAGCCCCTGCCTGGACATCCCTCTGGCTGCACCGTACTTGAAAGCTGTAGCTCCCACCCTGATCCAGTCAGAAGAAACGTAATCATGTTATGCTTGATATTCATTCTAATTTACATTGACTTCCCATATGTCAACATATGATTTAAAAACCCCACTGATCTTTTATCCTCTGTTAGGCATAAGCTCTGCTTGATTTCCCTTTAACTGCTACTTGGATGGAGATGTGACTGTGTTTTGTGCTCTGCTGCTCATCAACACCATCTAATGTAAAGCTTAGTGTTAGAGTCTTAACTTGCTACTGGGCAGGCTTTTGCCAGATAAGCCAAGCAGCCATAGATCCAGAGTTTATTTACCATCCAGAATCCACCTCTTCATCAGAAGATTAGTTCGAAGGGATAAGGGATACTTGTTTAATATAGTATTTAATTATATTGGTATTACTCAGGATTTCTTTGATTTGAGCAACTGGTGCCATTGTGTTTTTAAATATCTATCTATCTATCTATCTTGCAGGATCATTTTTGTCCATGATGAATGCCTGTTTTTTGTACTTAACCAGTATTTACTAGGTAGGAAGGGAAGAGATGGTTTCCCATAGAAATATTGAGTCACTGTAGAAAACAGGATACAAATAACTGTAAATGTTGCAAACAGAATCTGTGTATTACGTGAGTCAGTCACTTGAATAGATGGGATAGAAAATGAAAAGGAGAAAATGTGCCTCACTAATTGATTATGTTGCAGCATTTCAGCAAATACAGGAAGAGGAGAAGTAGTTGAAATAATTTACTTACTTTATTAAAAAATGGACTGAACACATTATAAGGGTCCTAGGCAACCTCTGATGTTATTATCGGATTTCTACATTACCACTCCCATCTCTGTATATAACTTAATGTACCTGTTTTAATGGTACAACCCTTCAACAGTTACATCCCTTAACAGGCATAAAATAAAATAAAGGTGCAAAAAGTTATCCCTATTTAAATCCACGAATACCTTTTGTTTTTAAAAGTTTAGAGTTGAGATGCCAAGTGGTAAGTACTGACAGCTGAGAGCTTTGCTCCTCCACTTGAAATCTGCCCTGCATTAGTTGTGGCAGAAAGTTCTCACCATCTGCTGGATGCCTCACGGCCTGTGGAGGTCATCTGGTGTTCAGTGCATTTCCTTTGGACAGTTGTTCTCAGACCCTATTAGCATGCACTGGAGGACTTAGCACAGAGGCTAAAAAGCAGCTTGAGGTTTCAACCGGAGAAGTCCTGCAGGTGGGACCTGTAGCAGTGAACAGAGTGAGCTCTTGTTGCTCTTGCCCACGCAACGTGTGTTTGGTGGCTGAGCAGATATTGTCAGTCTCCGGTTATCAGTCCAACACGAAGTCCAGGAGGAAAAATTACTGAGCGATGATGGGTGGGAACAGAGACTGAGGGTAAACTCCCAATTTGGAAATGTTAACGCTACATCCATTATTAATAATCCCACTGTGAAAGAAAAAATCCTTTGCTGCAAATGTAGCTGTGACACAGGGAAGTGTCAGGCAAAATTAAAATTTCATATTTGTGGTGGTCTTACAATAAAGGTTTTGTGATACACACCCAGCAATGCCACTATAAATAGTCTCGTTATCTAATCTTCCAACTCGGAATATGACAGAAGATTACAAGTAGGAAAACAGTTCAGGGCAGCTTTTAGCTATGTTCCCACTGCTTCCCTTGCTTCTGCTGGAGCATTATTGCTGTGCCCCTTGTAATTCATATGGAGACAACATTATTCAGAAGTACAGAATGTCACTAGGAGGAGGAGAGTTCAGATAAAACCCAGAAGATTTATGACATAGTTTAGATAAGGCCATGTAGGAACTGGGGCGAGGGAAGTAATGATAATTCACAGTCCAGCGGTGTTTCTCAGGGTGTGGTGAGAACTTCTTCATGCCAACTCCATTGGGTCAGATATGGAGTGGGGCGTGTTTTAATAAGGTGCTCTACATGCTTGATTGCAGAGGGAACCTTTTTGCTAATGAGTATCCCAGACACATCATACAGTACGGGCTCTGTCCACACGGGTCTAGGACCTGATCCAAACCCAACAGAAAGTTCCTGGAAAGTTTCACAGAGGCATAGCTAGCACAGAGAAAACCTCTTTTTCCTTGTGATCTTATTTCCCATGGGAGAAGAAGGAGTTGGCTGGTGGCAAGGATGATGCCTCCTCTCCTCCCCTTTCTCTGCCTTGCCAGTGATGCAAATCCTCGTTTCTGACCCTTCCTTGGAGCCCTCCCCAGCCTGTTTCACATGGAGCACCTGAAGTCAGTGGGGAGAGCTGAGTTCTGGGAAAGCTGCCCTTGAGCAACAGCAGCTAAAAACGACCTTCTGCAGCCTTTGTGTGTGGACACAAACAACCCTTTCCCCCAGAGGACCGCAGATTCCTTTCTAAACCTTTGTGAAGTTTTCTTGTGGCAGCCATGGGAGGAGGTGTGAGGGAGTACGGCTGTTGTAGATCTGAAACCCCACGAGACTTGAGCCATCCCCTTTTTGCTATGTGAGGGGAGTTAGGAAGACTTTGAGTATTTTTTCAAACCCCAGCACTGCTTGCCCACTGTGGGGTGGCTTCCCCACCATGTGGCTTGGAGGAGGCTCTCCACTGGCATCATGTCGGCTCACGTCCAGGCAGCTCAGTGGAGCGTGGTGGTGGTGGGCACACACATGCTCTCCAGCCATGGCCAACTACAGAAATCTTCTTCTGTGCCTCTATCATGTCTTCTTGTGGGGGACCTAAAACAATGACAAAACTTGAGGAATTGAGCCTCACTGCAGCTGTTGCGGGAAGGCAGGAAAGAGAGCTTGTCCCATCCCCTTGTCCTAAAATAGGCTGATGTCTAGGGAGGGAAAATGATTTATTTATATTTCGCACAACAATTCAGCAGGAGGAAGACTCAATTCATTTGTTGAACACAGTAGTCCTACGTCCGTCAATTCCCATAGAGTTCATGTGATCCAGGCTTGGGATCCAGTTTTGCCCCCTAGTGAAATGCTGGGACTTGAGTGCTTTCCCCTGTATTCCCAGTCCATCAACACAGCTGAGCAGGCGTTCACCTCCATCTGCCCACGTCACTGCCTCCCTGTTTGGCAAAGCATCGGCAGCATCCGTCTGAGAGGAGGCGATGGCATTCAGCTACCACTGACTCACTCAGCTGGGCACTTGTCTGTCTTGCAACCCTCCAAAAAGCATCTTTAAATATTGTTAAAAGCAAAAGAGCCAAAGGACATCCCCAACCCTGCCTGGCTGAACTGGGACCCAATGCTGCTAGCAAATTCTTTACCAGCCCATATTCTGGTACTTCAGCTTAAATTCCCAGGCACAAGCAATTCCAAGTGCTGGCAGGTGAAATGCTTTCTGGACATGGGCTTTCTCATGCTGTAGCCTATTCAGCAGGAAGGAGCATTACCTTCTCATGATTAGGTTCTGCAGGCAGATCAAATTTGCTGTTGGAACAGAGGTTTTATATAGAGTAAAATGCTCCCAGGTGTGCTTTTTAGTAGCGCTTCTGGGCTAAAGCAAGGATTTATTAATAAAAGGCACCCAAACCATATTATGCACTGAAGCAGAGCTGGAACAGGGTGCTTTTGCTCTGATTCAGGGAGCTGATTGAATTCAGTGACAGATGCCAAGTATTTATGTCCCTGCCTGAGTTCATCTGTTAAATTTGAAAGTGTTAAAAGCAGGAGTTATTTTTGGAATAAACATGTTAAATAGTGATGGAGAGTTCCAGCTAGGTATTGGTAGGATGATATTTTATTATTATGTGTAGTTGTCCAAAGTGTACTGCTGAGACCGTCAGAACAGAAAGCTGTGGGGATAGTACATTGCTCTAGATTTGCACCAGAATACTTGAGTTGAGTTCAGAGAGCCCAGTGTCTTTGCTTGTGACATTGCTTGATATCATGAAGAATACAATTAAATATTTATTTTATATGTGCAACTGCATATAATATATTGTTATGCAATTGTATTATTTGCTGTAAAGTTCCTGACAGCTGTCCGTATTTCTACATTCACTTGGGGGGGGTATTTTAATTTTAAGTGTGTTTTTTAGCATATTGACAAATGTCCAAATTCCAGAGAAGCTGTTACTTGCCTTGGAAACCATTGCAAACACACCTCTTGGTTCCTTTTGCTCATTCTCCCTCCTACCAGTAGCCTTTTGTGCTTCTTTGTTTAATTTATTCTGTAACTTCACCTAAAATAGCCCCTGGCCTTTATTTTTGTTTATAGCTTGTTTATAGTTCTTAATAGTTTTAAATTCTTTTGGTTTTATTACCTTATCACCTCCTTAATGAGTATTTTACTCTACTAGTCATTATTTAGCCTTTCAGTCTTTCCATGGGCCATCTTGAAGCCCTTGAATGGTGACTACAGCTGAACCAAAACTTGGGGTGAGGATGAACAGCTCACCCATAAACTTCAGGCAAGTTGTCGCATTTCCAGTGCCTCTGAGCCATCTTGTGCCTCAAAAATTAATGCTGCTTACCTTCTACTTGCCTTCTGCCATGCTCCACCAAATACTGAGATGCTGTAATTATTTATGACAGTTAAAATCTCCTGAAGTATTCAAATAAAAGCCAAACATATAGGGAAAACAAGTCCTGTGGAGGAAGGTTATGGTATGAAAGAAAAGATGGCTTGCTTTGTCTGCAGGTCACATTGAAAGGCAAGCTAGAAATACGCGTAAGAGATGGAGTCCTAGATGCGCTAGATTTAAGGGGGAACTCCATAGCTGCCGCCATTGGACTATTTTCAGGTGTTTGGATGAGTAAATGACCCAAATATAGTTTAAGCCTGTGACTATTTCATTTTAATAGCAATGCAAATACAGTAGGTGAAGGCTAAGAGCGCTGCATCTAATTTAGCAGTGTTGCTTTAGCAACATCGTGCAGGATGCAAATAGTCTCCTTGGTAACACTTCCTAAGTGTCATTAGATAAGCGATGGTTATAAACACGGAAGCAGATCAGAATGAGAGACGTGCTCTTGTGCTGTGCCTTTTTATAGCCCCAGACATCACGATTAGCTGGATGGCAAAAGGAGAGAGGAAAGCTGTTTTGAGGATCGTAGTGCTTGTTAGTGTTTTATATGTTGTACTTTGGAAAACTGCACCAGTGGTTACAGGGTTTTCTGACTTGGTGTAAATAGGGTTTTAAATAAGGGGAGGGTGTTGTCCCTGCCCACTGATGGCACTTGTCGGACACATACACTAAGTGTCCTCCTGCCTCTCCGGAGGATGCAGATTGCAGATGTTAACCCTTCTGCTTTCTACCCTAATGGCATACTCATGTCTCGGTGAGTTTTGAATCTACAGGTTAGGGAGGGGAGAGGGAAGGAGATCCCAGAGCTCAGCGTGAGTGTGACCTTGCTGTCTTCGCCCTGGAGAGGACGTGGAGGTTGAGGTGGTGGTGACAGATCTGCTTCTGGGCTGGGATCAAGTACAGGATCTGCTCCCCTTCTGCTGTGCTTCCCCTGCCCCGGTACCACTTCCAGTGGATTATCTCTCCAGAATCAGATTTGGGTTTCTCTGTTGAATTCTGAAGACCGTTTCCTAGGGATCAGCAATACAGTAGGGAAGAAGGTGAGAAACGGGGTTACTTAGTGCTCAGAAACAGGCCAGTTGTTTCTGCTGTTGGAATTGTCATATAGAAAAGAGTCATGAATTGAGGCAGCTTTTCTAGCTCTCATGATAACTGATTTTTTCCTGAAGCCTCAGCTGCTGGACTGAAGGGATTACATGAGAATCCAAGCTTTTGTTTATACTTCTCTGTTACAGAGAAAAGCTGCAAGGTATAAAAGGGATATGACCTAATGGCCTAAAAATCAGAAAGCGTACAAAAGAACCACCAATGCTTTTGTTTTCAACTGATCTTTATTTTAATCCCACTGGTCGATGCCTGAGGATCTCATCCAAGGAATCTGAATGCATGATAATGTCAATTGGAGCACATGAAAGACAGTGGAAGGAGCGAAGTCCATAAGAGCATCAAAATAGGTTTATTCCGGTTTGGGATGAAAGTCTGAAAGAGCACATGGTTTTATTTTATCATGAGCTTGACCCTGCTTCAGTAGAGGGAGACAATTGTTGGACTTTTGCATTTTTTTGGAAATCCTCTGAACCAAAGCTAAGGCAGGTCCTTGCAGCCAAACACCTCCTGATCTGTGACCTTCAGTCCCACACACAAGTCCAGTGACTGGAGACTGGCCAGTCCAAGGGTCCCTTTTTTATTTCAGCAGTCTGCAGCACCTTGCAATTTAGATACATAACAAAAGACTGACTGCAATTTTTCCTATTCTAATGGAAAAGGGAATTCAAATGTCAATAGTCTCTCTTTGCGAGGAGAACTCAGAATTAAAAAAAACCCCAAACCAACCATCCCCCACAGCCCTTTTTTGCTCCCAAATCTTCTTGGAATTCATCCATCTTCATATCACTCATATCTCGTGGCCTCTGTTGTAAATGTCAGTGCTAATTAATGAGACCTTGGACCTCTGTGTAGTTAAGATGAGTAACAATCCAATGTTTGTTTGTGAGATGAGTGCCCTTACATTTTCCCTTTCCAGGGGAGGGCACTGGGGCTGTTAGCCTCGTGTGTGACAAGCTGCAAGAGGCGAAGTCCAAAACACCACCCTACCTCTGTAGTGTCAAAAGCATGCAGGTGAAGCTCTCCTGAGCTGGGTGAGGGAAGTGTTTCCTAAACCTTTTAGAGATTAAAATGGAAAGTCTGGGGTCCCCTTACTGAATTGTCCCCATCCCATCCCATCCCTGTGCTGGGGTCCTGGGATTTTGCTGGAAGGCACTGGTGAGTTTTCTGCTTTGTGAAGGAGACACTGGGGTTGCTGGACCCCAGGATGCCGTTCCAGCCGTAGGGCAAAATGTCGCTGCCTTCCCTGTGCAGCATAACAGCCCTCATGCAGTGGGTCTTGGGATTGATTTGAAGGTGACGTTTGCCTCTGCATTCGAATTGTTCTGCAGTAGAGGGACTGAGCAGTTGTTCTCATCACCATGGCCCGTGGCTTAGTAGAACATGCGAATTTGGACAAATGGCTCTGCTAAATGGGTGCTCAGCCCTCAACCTGCCCTTCCCTCTGCTGTATGCAGAATAGAGCGTTTCTTGCCAGGACAGCCACGTTGCTGTGTTTCTGCCACATGTCATTTGGATACTGAGTTCTTAAATGTTTATAGGCATCATTTTTTAAATGAGCTTGGGATAGGAAAATGATCTTTCTCCCCGATATTCCTGGCATGTTTCTGCTGCAGACAGATGTGGTGAAGCTTATGCTTTCTGGGGAGAATCAAAGGGCAGAAGGGGTAAGTGAGGTTTCTTTGGGGTCTCCAAGTAATAATGTATGGGGGGCAAGAACTGAGACCTAAATCAGAGTTTTGCGATAACGGACTGGTGACTCTTGTCTTGGAGCAGGTGGTGCTGTGGCCATGTGTATGGACACTACTGGTGGACATGACAGAAACCCTCAAGTCCCAGGGAACGCCCTGGTGCCACCTCTCCTCATCATTGCTTAACACATGTGTCTCTGTGGCTCTTCACTGAGCTCTGATTTTGCCAAACCAAACATGAAACTACCCAGGATGATTTAGACCTGATTCTGACTTGATCTAGCTGAAGAGCTGGCTGGCATTTCGTTCCCATAAGCACCATAAAATGCAAAGCACCATCAGATATGACATTAGCAGACTTTCTCATTGGTCACAGCCCAGGGTAGAGTTCAGCCTGAGGCTCAGTTTCCATGACGGGTAGGACCATGCCAGCTCATCCGAATGTGTGCGGTCCTTTTTTCACCTGTGGGGATCTCAGGGGGGTACATTGGCCCTGCTCACTCCCTGGGGTGGTCAATGTGGCCGTGCTGCAGCCTTGACCTGAGCCAGCTCAGGCATTTCTGCACTTGCACTGCAGACTTATCTCAAATAGTACCTCTGCATGATGCTGGTTCATTGCCCGTTCAGCAGAAAGAGTGATACTTTCATATTCCCAGCCCTGCTTTCTGCAACACCTGGGTTTTCCTTGGAGATCTACTGCTCACACATGGAGCCAGCCCTGCTTCTCGGGGCTGAGGGGAGCGCAGGGCCCTGCGGTGAGGCTGTGAGCCAGAAATCACCCTACCTCACCTCACACACCTGAGACCAGAGGGGTCTTGCTGTTGTGCAATTGCAAACTCCCTTTAAATCAGTATTTCAATACAAGCAAGGCAGCTCTGGCTTTTCTGATACCTTGTGGGTTCTTTTTCGTCTATAGTGGGAAGCAGGAGTTTCACACCCCACTGTGGCTTCCTAACCCACAAGGAAATCCCTTCTTTTCCCTCTTAATCAGTTGACGCTGCGGTTTCGCAATGCAGCCTCGGAGGTGGGAGAGCAGTGCGGGATTGCACCATGGCTCTGATGAGGGATGCTCGATCCCTGCTTCCTGACGAGGGATGCTCTGTCCCATTTGGGGCACTGACAGACGTCACTTCCCAGCTCCTGACCTGTGCTGCTCCCGTCCCCTGTGCACTGGCTGCTCCGTGTCTGCCAGCCAGGCTCCCCCTGCCAGCCACCCGGCGCCAGCTGCTGCCCCTTGCCCACCTCCCGGCAATTGCCGTGGTCCGTAGATGGGGGCTGAAGTGTGTCCCCACTATAGGAGGGCATCCCAGTGCCCAATCCAGCACATGAGACTCCTCTCTCTAACCCCCGCCCTGTCCTGACCTCCGGTTCTCTCTTTGCTGCCTGCTTCTGTAAATACGCTCCTTTTTGCATTTCTTCACAGAAAAAAAGAAGAGATCGCAGCCAAAAATCCTTCCCAAGCAGCTGGGGCAGCCACGGGGCGACTATCCCTTTGACACAGAAGTCCCTCATTCAGTATTCACCTCTGACAACAGATGACTTTTGGCCGCTCGCTTCTTGCTCAGATGCGGGTGTTATTTATCGCTCGCTGGGCGCTTCTTCTGCAGCTGGGAGCCGCTTTCACGCCCGTGCAGTCATCCGCTGTGTCTCAGACTGGCACCCCTCTCTGTTATTTTTATATTTTTAGTGGCCTTCCTTGTGCAATAACATGAATTATCTTTTTTTTTGATAAGCATCTTCTTAGCAGAATATTAATGCATATAATTAAGATAGTATTTGGCTCTTGAATCACACTGTTCATCCTAAAATTGGCTTAATTACCCAGCTGCTCCTCTAGAATGAGGCTGTGTTTGTTTAAAAGCTTAAATATGGAGATAGGGGAAAAATTTCTTCCTCCAAGGAGAAAACCTCCATTTCAGGTTGCTAGCTATGTTGTAAACAGTGGCTTCCCTATTTTAAGGATGGGAAGAAGTCAACGGAATGGTACTGCTGATTTTTGTTTTAATCCTCTACATAGGGAGTGAGCCACAAACCCCCTTGATTTATTTTGGGGTTTTTTTTCTGCATTATTGAAGGTAAAAAGCTTGAGGATCTTGCATTCCTTGGGTTGGTTCACATGCGATTCCTCTGGTTTTCCTCTCTTTCTGACATCTTGAAACTCAGGCATCCCTGACAGCCAGAGAAAATCTGTTGGATAAGGCACCTACTTTTCACCAGCTTCCAGTTTGCGAACCATAAACCTGGCTTTAACAGCAGCCTTAACCTCAGTGTTACACCAACATTGAAGAAAAATGCCTCCAGACAAGTCTGTGGGATTACTTCAGCTTTCTGTGAGGCAGCAGAGAAGTTATGTTCAATTTTGCTGTCAATTCTTCTGCTTTAAACGTTGCTGCTGTAAACTATCAGCCCCTCCTGCGAGTGTGTTCGTGTTTGGAACTATGCAGTAAATCAGATTATAGCTGCCCTTTATTAACTCTGATGCACAAGGTTTCAGCAGTAGAGGTTTGATTCAGAGAAAATGAATGAGGATAGTTAAAGTCAAATATAAATAGACCTCATTAAAAAACAAACAAACCAGCCTCTGTTTCATTATGTGACTCTTAACTGCACCATGAGAATAGAAGTAGCTCTCATTAAAGTCCCCTGGCAGCCTTGTTCTCTTCATCTTCTTCTGCAAACTCGCTCACGAGCTCGTAGGAGCTCTTGGGAACATGAAACCAATCTGCACCTTGGAATGGGAGAGAAAGGGAGAAAGCAAACAGAAGAAGCCTGTGTGCATGTGCAGACAATAAAATGAGTGTAGCCCTGCCAGCACATCCACATCCCATCCGAGCTCCTAATTGCGTTTGTGCAGAGTACCACAGCTCCCCTGCACCTACGACCCCTCTCCTGTGCTCTGAGCAGCACCCTGGCCTCACCTGGCTGGGCTAAGCCAGAGGAGCCCCACAGTTTTCCTCCTCTGCCCAGTGCCTCGGTCGGGGTTCATGCTGTGGGTGCTGGTGCTGCTGGGGAGCCAGCTCTGCATTTCCCCCCCCGCCACGTACCGCTGCAGCCGGCTGGTACCTGGGGATGGGCTGTGTGGTGGGGTCAGGGTCGCTCCCCGGCTGTTGGGGGAGAGTATCCCCTCTGTGCCCCCCTGACCACCACAGCAAAGCCCAGCATTGCCTGTAAAATAAGAATAAGCTGCTTATTCCTGAGCGCAGTCTGTGCGGAGCTTCTGCCCTTTCATCACCACAGCTGCAAGAAGAGCTCAGAGTCTGATTTACACACTCACTGTCCCCATGTAGGTGGGTTTGTTCATTTCTGGTGGGTTTTTAAGTACATATGTTTTGGGGGAAGGGAGAAAGTAAAAAAGCAGTGATGTAGTCACAGCATGGAAAAAATCCAGCTACGGTAACAAAATATAGTGTATAGCAGTCTGTCTTGAAGAAGTGAAAGTTGCAGAATGGTACCCAAAGCTTCCAATTCACTAATTTACAAGTAACCATTAACTTTAATGAGGCTTCAGCTGTTGGCTTAATGAATAGGACACACTTAAGTTCATGAGATCCTGAGCATGCAGGTACAGTGAATGGGAAAAGAGTCCTGGAAAGGATGTTGGACAGTGTTTGAAAGGAAGACCTGTAGTTCTGGAATTTTAAAGCAGAGTTAAAACATATTTTCTTTTAAAAAGGGTCTATTAAAGAAAAGACCACGTGAGTGTCATTACTGCTAGTGCAATAACACAAGTGGGAGATTAATATTCTGCTTAAGGGAATACAACTGCAGTGTCTCTTGAGCAAATCTATTCCCACATGAATGGGAGAGCTCAAAAGTGAATAGCAGCTTTATGCTATTTCCGACTGCACTCCTGGAACACATGTGGAGGCTGTATCAGTTGCACTTTTCTCATGGTTTCCCCCTGTTACAAGCAGCAGTTCAATCCCACTGTTATCACCAGTTCAATCCCAGCTGTAGTAGCACTGGGAACACGAGGTCATGGAGTCCTTGGTATTTTAAAGCAATGCATCATCTACTCCTGCTCCCTGCAAGGTTAACTGGCGTGATGCCTGAGTGCCCGCCACAAGGGCTCCCACCATTCCAACTTTATGTGGAAAATCATTCCAAAGTTTTAATTAATTTTAATTCATGATCGCAGAGCAATTTGGTGTGTGCAGATGGATATCAGTAGAGAAGTGTTAGTTCACCGCGCTTTAGTATTTTTTATCTATACATATGTTTTACAAAAAGAGTTGCAGCTTACTCAGAACCTGGACTGGACTGTGCCCGACTGTTTAATTACTGTTTACACAGATGTAATTTGCAAAGTGTTAATTTCCAAAATCAATGCACTCCAGTCCAATAAATATTTAATGCTTCCATCTGCCATTTTTAGGTTAGTTACCAACCCTGCTAGATGAAGTCTATGAAACAGTTGTCTGCTGTTGACATAAAGAAGGGTTTTGAGATCCAGCTTGCATGGAAACCTAGAAGAAAGCAGATTTCCTGAACCCAGTTACATGCCCTTTTCTAGATTAAATATGGATAGGGAGAACATTGCATATGGAGACAGGTTTATAGCAGGCAGGCCTGTGTAAAATTGCATCTTAATTTTATGAGGGGAAATACATCGAGTCTTCCCTAGTGAGACTATGACTGCAGATCCTAGGTCTGAATTTTGGGAGGAATCTAGTGGGAGCATGCAGCATCTTTTCCAGAGGGAAAAGCCTAATAATGAGAAGAGCACGGTGGCCATTTCAAAGAGCAAAGAGGAGGTGGAGAAGACCCTGCCTGCACAGGCAGCTGGGGCTCCCACGGGTCATGGTGGGATGTCGACCTCGCTTTCTGCAAAACTGGGGGCAGCAAAACTTGCCTCCCTCCAGCTGTGAGGCAGACTATTTAATTACTGATATTCATGGAGGATTTGGAGCTCTCCGGATGGGAATGCCCTGTGCCAATGCAAATGTCACTGCTCGCAGTACAACATGGGAGCCTCCATGATTAGTTCTGTTTTACTGTTTTTCTAGTATAATTATGTTTAATTCATGTGTTGTTTCATCAAAGTGTCTGTCACTCAGGGCTTGGCCTCATCTTCTTAAATAGCTGGATATAAAATTACAATGTGTTCCTCCAGTGAGACCATATTTCCAGAACATCATGACAGCTTTATTATGACACAGGGCTTTCTGTTTAGCTGAACGGATACACTGAATTATCCTTTTAAAAAATCAAAATCTCTTGCGGTTGGATCATTAGACTTGTGCCATATTCTGTACAGCGTTACCCTAAATCAACATAATAAGGATCTTGTGTGGTGGCCTTTAAGCTTTCTTGCTGGGTCAGGGTGGGCCAGTAGTTACATGGGAGGCAAACTGCAAAGCACCAAGCAAAGCAGGGCTGATATTCCAGCAGAGGATGTTCTCTCTTTGAGTCCTTCCCCAGCCTAGTGGCAGCTTCCAGGGATTATTCAGAAAGCAGTGAGCTAGTGGAAATGGCCCTTGTGTCCCCGTGGTGCCTAAAGCTCCTGTAGGAACCTGGAGGACCGTTGCTGCCAGTACCACCACACTTTAAATACCAGACCCCAAACTGCTGGTGTGGGCTGCTGCGAGATGGGTGGAAGCCTGTGCCTGTAAATACGAACCTGTAGTTTACATAACAGTTTTAGCAATGCATTCAAATTATTGCCCAAAGCTATTCTCCACTATACTCTTGCATGTAAAAAGACCAACCTGTCTAAGCCTAATGGGACCCTAATGAAATTGTTTCCTGTAGCTTTATGCTATGCAGCTGGATATAGTAACTTCAGCTAATGCACCAGGGACAGGCAACAGCAAAGTTCTTCTCAATGCACTTGATGAAGTTGCTGCTGTAGTGGATGGAGGGCTTTTGGGATGGGTAGATGTGTCAATCAATCTATAATGACACTTCTGGATTAAAAATATTTGCGGGATTATGGAATAAGCTTTTGAATTGCTACTGTGATGGGCTATCCTTGTGTAACCAGGTACTACAGTCTCTTTTTGGCTTTCACGTGGGTGGTGATGGGCCAGAAAGGGAGAAAAAAAGAGAAGCATGGGAAATTGTGTTGGAAGCATAATTTGCAGTATTGCTTTGGTACAAGTCCCTATTTTTCTTTTTAAGATGGCTTTTAAACTTTGTGGGGCAGGTGCGGAATGGCTGCTCTATGGCTTGATTAACCAGCATCTAACCTCAGGAAATTCCCAGTGGCCGGAAACAAATATTAAATTAAGCAGTCCTTTTGGCTAATGGCTGTGCCTCTACTGCATGTAAAGTGGTGTCTTGGGCAGTTTTCTTGCTGCTTTTATCTGATTTCCTGAAGGAGCCAGGACCACTGCGGTCAAGTGAAGGGCAGGGGGGCAGGAACCATCTCACTGTTTCTTACCCTTGATTTGGACATGCGTGTGGTGGTGAGGCACTTTCTGTCCCCATCATCTCCTTTGCAGAAATCTCTGCAGGAGAACAGATTCTGAACACTGCAGAAATCTGCTTGTTAATGTAAGACAGCATGGTCTACTAGTCACTGCAGGGCTTAGTGGAGATAAATCCCTCTACTTGATGTTCCCAGCTCTCCCACGCAGATACCAAGGCATTTCACCTCTCTGCGCCTCACAGTGCCTATGCGTAGGGATAAAGGAAGGAGAGACGTAGCATTGCATTATTGTTGTTATGGTCTAAATCTAACCAGAACTGAGCGGCAGGAAAGTGCCGGCAGTTCTCGGTTCCTGCTGTCGTCATTTAGACCCAAATCAGTGACTCAGTGTGAGTTCAAAGGAGGTTTGAGCTGATCAGTGTTGGGTCTGCTGCAGGCCCCCATTTCCTCCCCCACCACTGTGGCCACGTGAGAGAATCCATCTCTTTTGGCCAAAAAGCAATTCCTCTTCTCCCTACCTCTTATTTCGGATGGTTAGTTTTCGGCTGGGTCAGCTCCCCGTATGGGCTTGCTGTGCCACGCAGTGTGTCCTGAGGCGACGGATGAGGCGGGATGGTCTGGCCAGGGAGCGAAGCCAAGTCATCCCTGTGGAAGGATCGTCTCGTGGCTTTGCTGAAAATTCAACTTCATTGGAGGGATTGTACTAAAGACTGAAGGCATGTTTGAACTCAGGGTGTGGGTTGTCATTTGACCAGCTTGTTGGCTTGATTTGGTGAGCTTTTGTGGAATTTAGGGGAGATTCTCCTCCTGCTGACACCTATTCTACTCTCTGAGACATCCCTGTGCAAGCAGGACCTTCCTGGAGATGACTGTATGTGCACTGATTTGCAAGGCTGTCCCTTGCAACCTTCTGAAGGCCAGTTTCCCAGGACTGTGATTTTCACATTTTTGTGAACCGAGAGTCGAACTGTGCATCACAAATTCAGCAGATGAAGCCAACGAGGCAGCCTTGTCGTACTGCTTCCATCCACGTATCTCCACCAGAGGAACTGATCCCCTGTCTTGCACAGAGGCCAGGCAAGACCGCTCAGTTTGTGGAAGAGCGGGCCTCTTGCAGGACACAGTACTTTGCCTCTTCATCGTCTCACTACAGAGGCCTGATTGTGCCACCTCTGTAAGCTTCAATTGAGGAACTTGCTTCCAAAGACCATATTAGTATTCTGCAAAGAAAATGGGAGTGCTTTCTTCATTGAGTCATCTCAAAGAACTAGTGTGTGTCAGCTGTTGAGGGAAATGAAATGGCTGCTGGAAAAAATAAGCATTTTTTTTAAAGTTATGTTCTGCATTGAATTATTTAGGTTCAAAAAGTAAGTTGGTTTAAAAGGATGGGGGCTGGTTCAGGAGAGCAGTGCTTTGAAAACCCGCAGCCCCCCAAGCCTGCAGGGTGAGACCCCCGGGTACAACTTGACTTCCGTAGTCTCCTGCAGGGCAGCCAGCACAGAAAGAGCCTTGTAAAAGAGACAAGCAAAAGCAAGCTGGGGAATAACAGCACTTCCATAATACTGCATTTCCTGGGTATTACAGTAATTCTGTGATACAGGAATTTAATAGTACAAATCTGGCTGATAACCATTTTGGTAAATAATAATAAAAGAGCTGTGACAGTTCAGCTCTAGCTTGACTAATGTACTGATAGTATCTAACTTGAAGAGAAAAATGCAACAGCACAGAAAGTTCTTTTCTGCCATTTGTCAGGTGTGCGGATGTCATTGGGTGACATTCAGGCCCGTGCAAGGGACCAGCACACACTTACACACCTTTGGGTATATTTTAAGCTTTCTTAAAATACCCTGTTTCTATGTCATGAAACTTTGTGCTTGATGCATTTCACCCATTGTATGGAAAACAGCAGCCTTCTTCCCACATTTAATGTGGGGATTGCTTCTCTCTAACAGGCAGGAAAGAGTGAGATAGCAACCCAGGCAATCTGTTTCTCCTTTACTACATTAATAGCATTTGCTAGTGTTAAGAGACCTCTGCAGCCCTGGACAGCAGTGTGGGTTGTGTGTTTTTCTTACTTAATGACCAAGAGGAGCCAGAGATAGGTGATAAACTTGGCTAAACATCAAGTGCCAAGTGACAGGGCTTGCATCTGACCAGGTGGGAAATGGCAGGTTCATTGCTGTGCCTTCCTGTACTTGGGTGGAGTTAATTGGAATTAATTGGAATGGGCTGCTGAGTCATCTCCTCCGATCTGCATATTAACGCCACCTCACACCCTTCTTCCCTTTCTATCCAGTCTGAAAGCAGATGGAGGAGAAGGCTCCGTGGCAGTATCTGTGTGGCAGAGGTGGGTGTTGAAGCCTGGAGACCTGGCTCCCCTCAGCTGTGCAGTAGCTGCTGGGAAATGCTGCCTTCCACTAACATATTTGCTTTGTGTTTGCCTCTTCTGGTTGCAGCCAAGGTACCCTACATCTTTCCCAGATAGACACTGAAGTTCTTGTGTGACTAGCTCAGGAGAGGTCTTCTCTGAGCAACAAGGAGATGTTGGGAGCTCTGCTTTTAACTGCAAGTGTGCACTTCCTAATCTGTAACCCAGATGAATTGTCAGCCGTATTTTCATTTAAATAGTGCTTCTTAGGACAAAGAATAGAACATAGAGGCTAACCCTGCTCTCATTTACTTGGATGAGGATAGGCTCTGGCTTTCAAAGTGGTAATAACCAGTGTTGTTGGAGTTTATCTTACGGTAAGCCAGAAGCCCCATCTAGGATTACGGACCATGTGCTCGGATGCAGTAAGAAATATGCAGGCTCTGCACCAGAGAATGTGCACCCTTCTTAAAATCGTCTCCTATAGATCTGTATGACTTGCCTGTCAAGCTTTAGCTAGCTCTGTGTCAAAAGAAACAGCTTTAAGCGCCCAGAAGTTCAGCTTCATTCTTCTTTCTTTTTGGTTGTTGTAAATTAATTAAAATGGCCACTTAAGTAAGGTAATGTTATTTCCAGCTTTCTAAGAAAGTGTTGGAAATGGAAAGTGCAAACCTCTGCTAGATTTGCCAGCTTCCTTGGTAACTCTATCCCTGTGTGAGAGTGCATTAAAAATAATGCTCTTTGGCAGCTCTTTTGGAGCCTGGAAGCTGAAAGGTAGTAACCGACTCTGTATCATGGACTTCTTACACTGTCATTAAATCAGAAATCATGAATATCGCAGACTTACTACTGAAACTCATGGAGAGGAAAGCAGCTGGTCACACTTAATTTTAATGACATTTCAGTATTACATTGTTCTTCCTCTTTCCCAAAGGCCTGCGATGAGGTTTGTGCTTTCATATGATAACACAGGATGAACCTCACTAAGTCTCTCTGATGGCCAATTCCTGTGCGTAAGTTTGCTTGGAGCTTCTCTGCTGATGCCTGCTGCTGTATTGTCTCTTCAGCTGGGACTTCATCCAAGTTTGTAAGCAGAGACGAGGCTCAGCCTCTGAGTTTGGACCTCACTCTTGAGTTTTCCTGGAGTGCCAACTGGCTGAGTGTTGGGTACCAACTGTACCAACTCTGCTAATAAATCACGCTGTCTCGGGAGATAAAAATCAGTTTCTAAATCTAAGATACCAAAGTAAGTGGTAGCTGTTATTCAGTGGGGAAATAGATTCCCCGCCCCCCCACCCCCAAGTTGTAACTAATCAGAGATGTGTGTTGCTGGGACCATCTTCTTTATTTTTTTGTATCTCTTTCACGGCATTCTCCTGGAGAAGCTGGCAGCTCACGGCTTGGATGGGTATACACCTTGCTGGGTAAAAAACTGGCTGGATGGCCGAGCCCAGAGAGTGGTGGTGAATGGAGTGAAATCCAGTTGGCGGCCGGTCACGAGCGGTGTTCCCCAGGGCTCAGTTCTGGGGCCGGTTTTGTTCAATGTTTTCATCAATGATCTGGATGAGG
>WAAD01042655.1:38494-77446 GCA_013389945.1 Fregata magnificens
GCTGGAGCGTGTCCAGAGAAGGGCAACAAAGCTGGTGAGGGGTCTAGGGCACAAGTCTTACGAGGAGCGGCTGAGAGAACTGGGGCTGTTTAGCTTGGAGAAGAGGAGGCTGAGGGGAGACCTTATCGCTCTCTACAACTACCTGAAGGGAGGTTGTAGTGAAGCGGGCGTTGGACTCTTCTCCCAAGTAACTAGTGATAGGACAAGAGGAAATGGCCTCAAGTTGTGTCAGGGGAGGTTTAGACTGGACATCAGGAAGAATTTCTTTACTGAAAGAGTGGTTAGGCATTGGAACAGGCTGCCCAGAGAGGTGGTGGAGTTGTCAACCCTGGAGGCGTTCAAAAAAGGTATAGGCATGGCACTCCAGGGCCTAGTTTAGGAGTCATGGTGGTGTTAGTTGATGGTTGGACTTGATGATCTTAGAGGTCTTTTCCAACCTTAATGATTCTATGATTCTATGGTTCACTTATTGCATAAAGACTTATTCATTCAACACTTGTCACAGTGCAAGAGTGTCAGTAAACATAAGCTTGTTGATATTTGGCATTCTGCTGCTTGACTAGAGGGAAGATCTACATTAGAAGGGGGTAGGAATAATAAAACCTGAAGTGTAACCTAAGCTTGGGAAATAACAATGGTTATTGTTACGCCCTAAGGGTGTTGGGTTTTTCACTTAGCAGTGAAATGAGATCCTTGAGTGAGAACTGTATAATTGTGCTGGAGTTTTGTGTCTGGGGTTGTGGCTCCTGGGTCCTCAGTGTGATGTGTGACCTGAAGAATTGCTTTGCTAAGGACATAGAGGTGGCGATTTTACAGCTGTCTTTAGCTACAAGGTATCTCTCAGATTCCCCTAAGAATCGGTTTCTTTACCTCTCTGCTGCAGGCAGGGTAATTTCTCTTTTTTTAAACTCTTTGTTATCTTAACTAACAATGCTACACATTCAACAGAAGCATCCCTTGAAGGCGTGCTGTACCTCAAAAAAGTAGATCCTTTTCTAACTTTGCACAAATGTTTTACGTTAAGGAGAGCTGAATGTGTGAGTCTGGAGAGGAGGATGAAGGCATAAAGGCTGGCTTGACAAGGTCGTGCATGCAGTGGTTTAATGACATGCACCCTGCTTTCTCATATTCATTATCCCACAACTGTTTCAGCTCTCTGGCACATGGCTCAGGTCCTCAGCACATCCTTTATTTCTAGCACAGTGATTTGATGCTCTTTTGCAATTGACTGCATTTAGTCTCTTGCATCAATTCTGGGCACCTGGTTACTGGAAAGACCAACAAGAAGTTCAGAAAAAAATAAGTATACAGTTATCAATTGGACTGAAAAGATTGATTTTAAGAGTAAAGATTAAAAGAGCTGAATATGAGTAGCTTTGCCAAGTAAAGACTAAACAAGTAGATATGTTTTTACTGTACTTGATGGGTGCAAACATGAGGGAGACTCATTTAAAGTGCTCACTGGATACAGCAAGGATGAAATGAGAGAAGACTTGATGTGATTAGCAGGTGAACTTTGAGACATCACCATGCTATAGAAGCCACAGGTCTTGGAACATCAGACTTACTGATTTGGCTCTTGGGTAATAAATTCAGTCTAGGAACAATCCTTCTCTAGTAGAGGAAAATTAGTAGATTTGGGCCTGTAGGAGTTATTCTGATCCTGATCAGATTCTGGTCTGGTCCCTGCTACAGTAAGTCTTTTCCAGCCTGAGTGCTCAGTGATGGTGTGCAGCCAGGGGACCAATGCTAGCCTTGCAGGGAGTTGGGTTTTCCTGGATAATGGGGTAAAAAGCTCTGAGATCTGTGGTCGAAAAGCACTATATAATTATCCAAGGAGGTTGATGTGTGCGGCCTTACCTTTAGCACGTCCCCTGTTACTCTGTTACCAACAGCTTTCTTGGCTGTTGTTGGTGTGGAGAGTGGTGTGGCACCTCCTCTCATGCTCTTATGTGTTTCCAGCCTCAACAGATAGACAGCTGGGAAGACCAGGTCTTCACATGTTGATCCTCTTGGGATCTTCACAAGGGTTTAATGTTGCTCTTCTTTTCCCTGAGTTCTTGCCCAGCCATCTTGCTTTGCTTTCAGTGCTTTCAGCCTGAACCCCTTTCTCTGCCCTTTGTGTCAATGGGGCAATGAAAGTGCTTTGTGCAGCAGAAAACATCCTAACCTCCTGAGGGATGGTACCGTTGTCTTTTTCCCCTCTCCTCCCACACAACTGTATGTGTACAAGGGTGTCAGTGCCCTCTTTTCCCACCCTCTGTCACCCAACTGCCTGGTTGGGCTACAGCCCCTGTGAATCCATGACTCACTGCAGAGCCTCTGATAATTAAAAAAAAAAAAAAACAACCCAAACACAAAACCAACCTGCAAAATAATCTTTCTTTTCCACCATTTTTCTAAATTTATTTCTAGGACTCTGGCTTTGCTTGCAGGTGGGTTGGGAAGTCCAGGGCCACCCTGCATGGAGCAGAGCTGTCATGTTGCTTTTGCTTCAGCAGCCTCTAGTGGGGAGAGTAATAAAGCTGGGGCAGGATTCCTCCTGTACTGTAACTCTGCTAACTTTGTAGACCAGCCAGAGGAGTGAGTTAGTGTCTGGAGTCTGAGATGAACTCTCTTTTAATCTCTGTTGTAAGCAAAGGCTGATGAGTAGAAGAAAAGGCTTTTTTTTTTTTTTTTCCCCAAGAGGCCAATATGGGGGATTTTTTTTTTTAATTTCAAATGTGGGGGAAATAAAACTATCTGGAGGTGAATGAGTCACTTTCATGAGTCACCAATAGTGGGAAGAGGGGATTTAATATTTGTGAATCAGAAGCAAAAAGTACAGTCTGTTCCCTGCTTGGTGTGAGAGAGAAACTAATGGACAATTTCACAAAGCTATTTTCTCCCCAGAAGAATAAGAATCAGGTGTGCTGATTCTTGGCTGCCACCCCTCCTGGCCCTGTGGTCCTGCTGGTCCCTGGGCTGACTGCACCCAAAGGTGCTCGTTGCCTTGTGGCTTTTTCCAAACCTTGGGACTTCTGTCACACTGCCGGTGGCTTTCTTGGTGTGACCTTGGGCATGCATCCCCACCACTTGTCACTCACTTTCTCCTCTATAATATGAAGCCATTGCCAGTAACTTAAAATTTATGAGGAGCCAGACTTTGTGCCTTCAGCAGCCCATTTTCTTCCCCACAGAAAGATGTGTAAATGCAGGCGAGTGCTGCAGGCAGCGTGAGGGGGCGGCAAGCAAACTGTGAGGCAGTAAATCATGCCCTGGCTATGCTAATAACTCTTTCAAATGCCTGGTTGGTGCTGTGTAAGAGTGTAATCACCCAAAATCTCATCAGAGGGAGGGTGTACAGCCCTGGTGATAAATGCACCAGAGCGAGAGGGCTGCCTGCTCGAGCAGGATGGGAGAGCTCAGTCCCGGGCGCTTTCTACTTGAAGGGCACAGCAATCTCTGCACACGGTGTATGTTTTGTGGCTCCTCTCTCCAAGGCTTGAGAGTTTTGATTCAGTCTAAACAGAGGAGGAGGAGGATGTGTGGGGCTTTCCCCCCGTGTCCGCCAGCTGTCACTGTTGCTGCGCACAGCCGGGGCGGCTGGTGCATTTTGTCTGGCTGTGATTTACAGCTGAGCCTTTCAACACTGACACCCCTCCAGGCTGAACTGGGGCTCCTCGGGATAGACACCATGAAATGCGTAAGATGATGTTTGCTGCCCTAAAAGACTGAGGATGTTTGGCTCATCCGTGGCGTAAGTGAGAGTATTTAGCCTCATCTTAACAACCTGTTCCTGAAGCTGCAACTTTATTGCCTATTAAAAGTCTCTGTAAGAGCTCCAGAGATAATTTTAGTGCATACACATTTCCCCTCTTTTGGGTGTAACCGTTTTAGAGATCTTTTTTTTTGAGGGGTTGTTACAGAACTAAAACTCCCTCCAACTGCTTCTCTGATTAAACAATGTTTTGTAAAACTGAGGGGGGAAAAAAGTAGTAGTAAATTAGGAGTAGTGGTCACAGCAGGATCTGGGAGGCTTTGGCAGTGTGCATACACACACGGATATCCACATACCTATCTCTGTGTGCATAGGCACTCAACTTCTTCCACCTTGTATTCTGTGTGAATTTCCCTGGTTTAGTTGAATTAATAAGAACTGCTTGTGCTTGTGAAGTGAAGGAGATGGAGTTTTGCCTCCCCAATGGGAAAAGGCTCAGAGATGGAGGCATTCCTGTGTGCACTTGCTGAGGGCTACTCTAAAACTACTTGTAGAAGCAGTTAGCATCTCTTCAAGGTATTGCACTTTTACTGAGCTGACAAACAGAAAATTCAATTGGTACTCATCAACTCATCAACATAAGACAAGAGTCATCTGAAATTAGCCTGACATTCACCCCATGGTTTAAGAGACCCATATACCTATACTGTAATCAAGTTTTGCTTGAGTTCAGATATCCCAGAACTTGACACTTGAGAGGGCTGAGTTAGCATAGTGTTACTTGAATTAACTATTGATGTACTTTGTGGAGATTATGCAGCAGCAAACACACCCACCCCCCACCCCCCACCCCCATATTTTACATGTAACCTTGTTCTGGATTTGAGGTCCTGATACTTACTGAACCAGATTCTGCTGTGAGAGATAACAGATGTAAACTGGAAGTCATGCCATCCCTCAGTGGTGCTGCTCTGGATTTGCAGCAAAGAGCAGCATCCAACCTTTAAAATTTAATTCTGGTAAAAGCAAGCACCAATCTACACACATTTCTCCATCTAGATTAGCTCCTGCCTCATACAAACATAATTCAGAGGAGAAAGTGAGCTCCTGGCAGAGACAGATGGATAATCCCAGCTCCTGCCTTGTGCTCACATACTTGCTGTTGTCTCCTTTCAAACTTGTGTTTTCTTTTTGGTTGTCTCTCTTGAAGCTAAGCATTAAGAACAGCAAATTGATGTTTTTCAGTAGTTTTCTCAATTCCTGACTGGATTAGAAGCACTGACTACAAAGGGAAGAATTTGTGGGAACATGTGGCTGTGCACAGCCAGAGCTGCGGGGGGAGTCTCCCGGGAGGAGCTCAATTGAGTTTAAAATGGGTTTCTTCTTTTGCATCCGCGCTACCATGTCAGTCAGACCCCTTCTGTGCTAGGTGGCTGTGCGGCTAGTGGTGGTGGTGGGGAGGCGTCTTTTCCATCTGCATTTCTGCTTTTAATTTGGCAGCACAGAGGCCTGGTTTGCAGCCAGGTGAGTAGCTGTGCTCGCAGCCATGCCTGTGCTGTCCACGTCGCTGTGTGTCTGTACCACGGGCTTGGGAATGCAGAAGAGGCAAGTTATGATCAAAAAGGCCATTTGTTTCTCTAATAAGGTATTTACACGTGCAGTTCAAATAAACACAACCAGAAATGAGGCATCCTGGTGTGTGCTTTGAAAACATTGCTGGACTTGGGGATGTGGATGGAGGCTTATAAGGAGTTTGGTCCTTTCCGAGCTCTCTTGCTGCCTCTCCTGCCTTTAGCTGGGTGCTGCTGCTCCGTGCTCCTCCAGACTATTTTTAATTGCTTTCTACTGATGTGGTGACTTCTGTCTGGATCTCCAGGGAGCCGGCAGTAACACAGGCTAGTGGTTGTGCTCCCTGCACAGCAATAACAGTGGAGTCAGTCCTTACCTGGGATGCCTCCTTGCTTTTCTGGCTACAACAGTCCTTTGCCTGCTGAAGCTCCAGTGTTTCCCATGTGGGGTGGGGAGCTGGCAGCCCACTGCACTGGGTTTTGGGAAGAACAAGGCTTCTCAATAGCTTAATTATGGGGCAATAACATATTCATGGGATTGATAGGACTTAGTCTTGATTTATGCAAGAGGAGCTGGGGACAGGTTTCCTCTAAGCGTTGGTGAATGATGGGCTTTGTGCCATTGTTGACTTGTAGGACCTTGCCTTATTTCTGTTCTGTCTCTCTCCCTCTTCGTTTAACCACAAGCACTGTATTGAAATTCTGTTGCTGAATAAATGTCACATCCCGAGCAGTATTTGTCTTTGTTTTCCATATTTCTTTGCCATGTTGAGGATTATCTTGTTTATCAGGTTTCAGTAAACAGCCTGTGGCTGTGCAGAGATGTAGAAAAGCAAAGGAAGGGTTAACCAGGTGGTACCCAGATACTGCCAGCTGGGATGTGAGCATATGTCCATGCGTCAGGCAGAGGCGAATTCAGTTTGCCTAGATTGAACCTGAGTAAATAAGCTCTGCTGAGAGGTGGTAATATTAGGTTGAGCTCAGCACTGCACAAAGTGGTCATACAGCCTCCACGTGGCTTAGGAGGCAGAGTAAAGCTGCATCTGTTCAAGCAGTGCAGCCTAAAAATACCTAATTCAAGCCTTGCTGCACTAAATAGCAGTCCTGATAGAAAGACAACTGGAACAGCTTAAATAACAAGAGGGAAATGAAGTGACCTGCTCCTATTTACATTCATGACAGCAGTTAAAAGATACAGGCTATGTGGTGTAAGCTTGCTGCAAAGCAGTGAAACTTCCCCTGATCTGACATTTAATAGATAAGCTTAAAAAAAAAAAAAAAAATCTGACTTCCACGCTGGCAAAAATAACGGGGAAATAGGATAGGAAAAACTGCAGCGGGGCCACACGTTAAGCCTGGTCTACATCGGGAGAAACTGGAGAGAGATTGTGTGGCTGCACCAAAGTGTGACTCAGGGCTTGCATGTGTTTACTCCTCACTGAATCCGTCCCAAATACTCTTAAGGAAAAGGAGATAACCCAGTGCCGGGTTCACTATGGCACCGTTTCCAAAAGAGGCCGCTGGCCGCAGGACTTTCCTTCATCTGCACTCTGGAAACAAACAACCAATTTTTCATTTTTAGTGGTTAATTCTGAAAATATGAAGGTCTGTTTAGTCTTGTCTCCCTAACATAAACCAGCCAGAACAAGGCAGCTTGAGGGGAGTTTGCAATGAGTTCCCTTATTTGGAATAACAGTCACTGTTGTAATGTGGCAGCCGTGGGACTCTCCCACCCTGGTGGGGCTTGGGGGGTCAGGCTGGTCTTGTGATGCATTGCAGGGCTGTGTCGGGGTAACTGTGGTGGTGATAGACACGTCTGAGGAAACACAATGGGCCGGATTCTGTCCTGAGCTCTGCTTGTTGGTTGCACCCAGTTTGTACGAGCATGTTGTGATGTGAATGGGGCATGGAAAGAAGAAATGCAAAAGAGAGTAAAATTTGCGTGGAGGCAAATTTTTCGTGTAACTTCCACGGCTGTGATTTTCTGTTTTCCTTCTATAGGATGTAATGCTGTTCTACAGGCTCTTCCAGGAAGAGCTGCTGTCCCTTGCCAGTCAGGCACTTGTGGGCAGGCGTCACCTTTGCAGGATCCTTGTGTCATGGCTGTGAACAGGCTGGTGCAGTGGCTGGATGGCTGTGAATCTGCCCAGCACCTCCCTGTTGCTGCTCTCCTTCCTCCTCCTCTCCATAGCCGTCCTCACCCCGCTGCTCGTGATGATTCAGATCCTGCAGAAAGGAGCACAGAATGGCCCTTTTGCACATTATATTGTCCTTAATGTGCTCGCTCTTTCTCTACAAGCATCAGATTTTCAGTAACTTGCTAATGGTGCGAACTTGTAAGCCTTCAAATTCACAAATTTCTGTGGTCTGAAATGACATCCCTTCATCCTTGGCAAAAGGGGGAATGAGTTGTCTGAGCTCCTGCTGATGGTGTGCTGGGATTTAGGGTTTGGTGAGCTGGGCTCCGCTCGAACTGTGACATGTTCTCTATGTTTGAGGTCTGGTTACTATTTACCTTTGACAAAAGCAGAAAAAAAAAAATCAAACGTGTGCATTTCATTTCTATAGATGGCTTTTAAGTTAAATTATTGTCCCTTATGCTGAACTATTTATTTACACTCTCCTCTAATGCTATCTTTCTCCCTTCACTGGTGGTATAAGAGCCTTCTTTTGCTCAGCTGCTGCTGGTGAGAGTGCTCTTTCTTTCTTCCTTGTCTTCCACTGTTGAAGTACCTTTATTTGTTCTCTTTGTTGGAACTGCATTGCACGCTAATATTGTGTGGCAGATGCTAAGCACACTTAGAATATGATGATACTTGGATATGCATTCATCACTGGAAGAGCCTATTTTTTTATTTGTTCACTAAAGCACTAATGTCAAGTTCAGATGCCAGACAAATTCTGTGTCCTCCTAAGAGTTTTTGCAGTATCAATAAACTTGGTTTTAATGTAACTATCTTTATTAAATTTGTTCATAATTTTGGAAGGTAAATTTGCTTCTGTAGGTAGATATTTATCATGTCATAGTCTTCTAACCAAATTTCCATGAATGGAGTTTTAAGCACTGTCTAAATTATTTCCATGCCATCTCAAATGTTTCACAGACCGTTTTCATGTCCTAATGATGATTCTAAGACAATGGAAATCTGCATTGCCATGAAGAAATGTTTCCTTTTCACACAGCATTTTTTTATGAGCCACTATAATAACTTGTATTCCTGCTCAAGGTGCTTTATAAATTCTGGATCTAGTTCAGCAATCCATCCCTATTTAACAAAGCAATTAAGTGCATATTTGAATTATACCTGCTACAAGAGAAGGAGTCCAAGTTCACATGTCAGGAACAGAAAAAGACCCAGAAGAAGCTGTTCCCTGGCCCTTGAACTAATTAGAGGATCTCGAGGCATTACTGTGAGTGCTGCAGCTGCCTGTCCAGGGTTTCAGCCACCTTGCCACTCCAAGATTTCTTCTTGAATGAAGTAAGATAGGATGGGGGGAGCCAGAGCTCATCTGAGACACTCTGTCTGTTCAGCACTTGTTAAATCAGCGAGTTTTGTCAGAATTGCTGCAACTAGCTCATGTTCTGTGCTTGGAGGATGGAGCAATGCAGGAGCTGCCCTGGCTCTGGGGGCGGGGGCAGTGGGGTGTTTTTAGGAGCTCCCCGGTCCTGTTCAGGCTGCATGGTCCCACACCATTTTGGAGCAGCCAAGCTCTTTACTTTTGCCTGCTTACTCAGATGGGTGGGATGAGCTTTTGTAAATTTGCTCCTTTTTTAATCTTTCCATTACTAACAGTTGCTCTTAATTGACAGTCAGAACCACAAGAGTTTATTCCCCCTTTCCACCCACCTTTCTCTTTAAAATTCCCACTTCCAGAGCAAGCAATAATTACCAATGCCTTCAGATTGCCTTGCTCTCTCTGTAAACACAGAGCCTGACATCTGGCATATTTTGAAGTTACTTTATTGAATCTTGATCGTTCCTGCAAATAGGCTGCGTGTGTGTCATGCCTCAATGGCAGTAAATAGATATATCTCTTCCTGCACAGACTGAATGGGAGATAGTCTTCCAAGCAACCCTATGGTGACCACAGGCTGGAGGACTGATGCCCCCAGGGCTGAACCTGTGAAATAGGGACTGTTTCCACAAGGGTGGGAGGGTGTACACATGCTCATGACTACATTGGTGTTAGGATGCTGGTAGGAACATAAACAATATAGATGGAAGAGACAAAATGCTGTTAGAGTTTAGGATTGAGTCAGTTTCGGGGGAAGCCTTGTTTTGATAGACTCAGATGCAGATGGGCATGAAGCTCCAAGTATCTTTTCCAGATTTAGAAGTTTTTCTTTCTTTTTTTTTTTTCTTCTGTGAACAGAAGTTCCATGCTAGTGTAGTGTGAACTCTATTGTTTCCAGTATGAGCCAGGTGTTAAAGTAGGTTTTATTTTTACAAATTGGGAGATACTCTGCAGAGCTCCCCGTATTGCTGTATAGTTGAAAAAAACCAAAAGCTTCTAGCATGATGGTGCGGAAATCCTACATGTATAGCATGAAATTCAAAGATAGGCAATGGAATAGGAACCAGGAGAATGAACCTGGGTTTTAACGCAAAGGTGAATTCAACTTCTTACTCCACATAGCAATCTGGCTAATCGGTGGTATTGGGTTTAAGATGGCATTTCCTGTCTCCCTATAGCTAAATGTGGCCCTAAAAATCATTAACAGAGGCTATTTTCTCAGCTTTCTGCTGAGGTGAAAGTGTTGTTCCTAAGTTACAGGTTGGGGAAGAGGCAGAAGGAGGTGGAATGATTTGTCAGAGATCATAGAGGAAGGTTAGTAGGGTCAGGAATTGATCCCAGGTGTCCTAAGATCTCTTCTGACTTTTCGGCTGTGTTGGGGGAAGCAAATTTTCTGCACTTACTACAGGAACTGGCAGAGGAAAAAATGTTTTTTTAAGTTACATTTGATATAAACACATTTCCTTTTCAATACTTTGTGTTCGTGCATGTCTTGTGACAAAGAAAGACTGAAATTTGTTATGAAGGGCTATAATTCTTGTACACCGGAGGAGGAGGAATGAAATATTTCACTTAATCTCTATAGCATATTCCATATTTTCCTTGATTTGGTTACATTTTTGTGAGGCTAACTATGAATTCCCTCGTCTATTATTAATTTATTGTTACTGGAACATAATAGTGCAGAATGCAGTTCGTCCAGGAAAAAGCTTCAGCAGGGAGTGAGTCATTGATGGTAATAAACTTCCGTCCCTCTCAACAGACCATAGGACCGTTTAGAAAAATGTTTTTGCCATAATTCCTGAATTGCTTGTGCTTTGTACAGCAGCTGGTAGAGATAAAACTGAATGGAGCTGGGCAGACTCCCTGTCTCCCCTCTATTACTATAGCATGTTTCTGAATCATACACAAAAAGTGGTTTTGGTATGTAAAAGTGACTTCAGAAAAGCAACTCTGACTAGAAAACAGCCAGCGCTGCAGTGAGGATACATTCTTGGAGCATGATATTGAGTGTGATATCTACCATATACATAGTGCTCAGGGAGTTTGCACTGCATCGACGTGCAGAGCTGAGCTCTCTAGCGTTACCCTTCCGTGAGACGTGTTATCTCCTAGGAGCCCTGGGGCCTTCAGGAGGAGAATCTGAACTGAATCAGATAGTGTTTTGCAGCTGCTTGGGTTAGGATGCAGCTTTGCACGTTACTGTCTGTAACCTCCATCTTTTTTGGTGTGCAAGATCTCAGTTGCAAAAGGCTGGTCTCGTGTTTGATGGAGCTATGTTGCATGTTCCCTGCTCTGCCAGATCCAGGTACCCAGGAGCAAGTGCCCCATTTGGGTCCAGGAGAGTAAAATGTGTTTCTGGCCATGATCTTTTGCTCTGCCCATGAAGATGCAGTATGGTTAGTGACTGCATAGATAATAAACATCTTTTGAGGATGTTGGATCTATTAAAAATGGCATTGCTGAGGTGTGAAGAGTATAAGCATTCCCCGGTCAGGAACAGCTTCTGTGGCATGGGTGTTCAATATGTGGTGGGAAGGGTTAAATGCTTCCATCAGAGTCTTTTCAAGGCTCCTGGTCCTCCAAGACACTACTGCATCCACAGGGGAGAGTGCATTGTGGCGTTGCTTTCCAGAGTATTTGGGGAGCTGTGTTGTTATCAAGAACCGAGCATATAACCGTGAGGTCCAGATTCCGTACAGCTCATTAGATGGTGTATTATGTATCTGTGCAGCAAGCTGCCCCCATCACGTTAATGGGCCGAGTCACGTAAACATCATGACCGAAGGTTTTGCAACCCAGCCCTAAGTGAATGGGAAGGAGTCAGCGTAGCTGTCGTGTGAACTGTAGAGCTATGGCTGGACAGCCACTTTTAAAGTAGCTCAGTGCAAATGGGAAGCTATGTTGCATAAACAGTAAATGAACCTAGATTTGCCTGAATAATGCTTTTATTTCTAGTTTATCATACGATGGCTTTAGCTGACAGATTTTATGATTCTAGCAAGTGCAATTGCTGTTATCCTTCAGGGTATGTTTTCATTGTAAAGCCTGCAGTTGGGTGACTTTTCTTGAGGGCTGCAGCGTTATCTGTAACACTGCCTACTGGAGTGCTAATTCAAGCTTTTTTCCTTTTTTTTTTTTTTCAGTAGAGTAAAAAGCCATTTTTTTTGCAGGAGATAATAAGGTATTATGAACTATTTCATCATTTTTATCAGTTTAACAGATTTCCAAATCTTCCTTCATTAGAAGCCTTGGTAGATTTCACGTATTTGCAATAATATTTCACTTTGTATTCCTCCCAAGTGTAGCACCACTTCTGGAGCAGTGCACAGCAGCAGCACTGCGGGCAGGGGTATGCAGCATCCCCAGGTGAACGGCGCACAGAGTCAGGCTGTGCAGGTTCCCGGGCTGTCATTATCTCTCCTACAGGAAAGCTGAAGGACCTATCCTGCTCAAGTATCTTTGGGTTTATATCTTCTCTGCCAAAAGAAAGAAGATTTTTTTGAAACACTATGACACTATCATGAGACTGGTGAAGCCTCACAAAAAGAACCACTTCCTTCCCACCTTTAACAAAAAAGGCTTTTCAGTATATATCAAGTATATAAAGCTATATATATATATATAAAATATATAAAGTATGTAAAGCTCCTAGTCTACTGTTAGGACTTTGAACATCCTGCAGATACCCATGTACTTGGCTTCCTGTTATTTACTAGAAGACACAGTCTTTATATCAGCATCCCATGCAGGTCAAGGTTGCAGGCAGACTTCTTGCCTCTCAGTCCAGAAGGTACCCTCCTAAATATTTGATGCTGCCCGCTTGCTAGCATTTCAGGCTCCCTCATGCCTGCTGTGCTCTCCATCCTTGTTCTCTCCATTAGTATATGCAGGAAAGCAAATTCACATACATAAAAAAAGAGGTATTTGCAGTCACAAAATGGATGTTTGTGTGCACCACTGCTTGTCCTCTCAAGTGCTTCCTCAGTTGTAGAAATGCTTGATACATCTCCACAAAACTGTGCTTGGATGTATCACTATCTGTTGATGAGATCCTCATAGACATGCAAATCCCACCTCCAGTGCAGAGCTGGGCATCCCGGCACTTTCTTTATGCAAACTCCAACAACTGAAGACTTGGAGTTGACTAGTTTTGTGCTGTGCTACTGTAAGAGATCTTGTCAACTCATTGGAGCAGATGGGGCTGATGAGGAGGTTGCGGAGGTCAGAGCAGAGCTGGAGCAGGTTGGACCCAAAGCAGCCGGCATTAGCCCAGTGCAGTGCTGCCTGCTGTGGGGGAGTGATGTTTCTTGCTGTTGCTGCTCACTGAAATAGGTATCACTTGGGAGTTGGTCTGTACCTTGCTTGTATACGGCCCACCACACTGCCTGCCTTTCCTCTCTTGCTATGACCTGGAGCCCCACTTGCATGATGCTGCCTTGTCTAAGCCAAGCAGCAGGGCAGTGGCATCCTCCCGGGCTGTCTCCCTTTCTTGAAAACTCCTTGCTCAGTGGGTGCCTGACTGATGCCTGCCTAAAATGCCACCAACTTCTGTGGAGTAATCTTGGTTTGGTTTTGCATAAACAAGATTGAAATTGAACCACAGCACACAGATTTTGAGATCCCAAGTGAAATGCATTGCTCACTCTGTCCAGAAATGTTAAATGATGTAGGTACTTAAGTTGGACAGCCAAGGGAGATCCGACTGTGAGGGGTCTGAGCTCTTGGTCCTCTCCTGAAAGGGAATGGGAGCTGCATGATCACAGCACATTTAAGTCAGGAACATGTGTTTTAGGTGCACAAATACTGTGTTTTTGACCAGTACCCAGAAGATGTTTGTTCCCTGGCTAGGACTGACTTCATTTGTTTTATCATTAATTGTTTCATTTCTATGCTGGGACAGGCCAGCACAGTATAAATAGACATCAGACACTGCAATTGTATTTAAACTGGTTGAAGTTCATAAAGCAGAAGAAAAATTATGTGTACTCCTGTTTTAAGTTTACCTAACGAGCTCATTGAGTGGCAGGAGAGGAGCACACAGTGAGATGCAGTATGGACTGTGTGCTCTCTGCGGTGGTGCTAATATACAGTTGTGCAGTTGTTAAGGTTTTCTTCAATGCTCACATTTAACCATGAGACATCCAGGCTGAAGGCATGGGAAGGAAAGGGCAGAAGGTAAAAGAAGACAGAACATACTTTTTTTTGGACATCTGGATAACTGTTGCATTGATGTGCAGAAAGCATTATGCTGCGGGTACAGGGCATCCAGTGTATAAGTGTGAATTGCAAGTGCAGCGATACCCACTTTCCCCTGGGTATGTACTAGCTGTATCCGCAGGCAGAGTCTCGATGCAGGGGTTATCACAGACTCCTGACCAGCTGCAACAGGTTTGCATAAAGCCCAGGAAATTTGGTGCCAGTTCTAGATAGGCTAATGAACGTTAAAAGCTTTGAAAGCTGTGTGGGGAATCTCTAAAGAAAATAAATGTGGAGTGCTTCAGGGAAGGACGGCTGGATGCTGGCTGTCTGCCGTTCCCAGATCTTGCTGGCTGCGGTGTTCGGCTGCCCGTGTAACCCATGAATCAGAATGGTTTGGGTTGGAAGGGACCTTAAAGATGATCTAGTTCCAACCCCCCTGCCATGGGCAGGGATACCTTCTGCTAGACCAGGTTGCTCAGAGCCCCATCCAACCTGACCTTGAACACTTCCAGGGATGGGGCATCCACAACTTCTCTGGGCAACCTGTTCCAGTGCCTCACCACCCTCACAGTGAAGAATTTCTTCCTTATAATCTAATCTAAGTCTACCGTCTTTCAGTTTAAAGCCATCAGCCCTTGTCCTGTCACTACATGCCCTTGTAAAAAGTCGTTGTCCAGCTTTCTTGTAGGCCCCCTTCAGGCACTGGAAGGCTGCTATAAGGTCTTGCCAGAGCCTTCTCTTCTCCAGGCTGAACAACCTCAACTCTTTCAGCCTGTCTTCATAGGAGAGGTGCTCCAGCCCTCTGATCATCTTTGTGGCCCTCCTCTGGACTCGCTCCAACAGGTCCATGTCCTTCTTATGTTGGGGGCCCCAGAGCTGACCGCAGTACTCCAGGTGGGGTCTCATGAGAGCGGAGTAGATGGGGAGAATCACCTCCCTTGAGCTGCTGGTCACCCTCCTTTTGATGCAGCTCAGGATATGGTTAGCTTTCTGGGCTGCAAGCACACATTGCCTGATCATGTTGAGCTTCTCATCAACCACCACCCCAAGTCCTTCTCGTCAGGGCTGCTGTCAATCCATTCTCCACCCAGCCTGTGTTTGTGCTTGAGATTGCCCCAACCCATGTGCAGGACCTTGCACTTGGCCTTGTTGAACTTCATGAGGTTTGCACGGGCCTACCTCTCAAGCCTGCCAAGGTCCCTCTGGATGGCATCCCTTCCCTCCAGTGTGTTGACCGCACCACACAGCTTGGTGTCGTCGGCAAACTTGCAGAGGGTGCACTCAATCCCACTGCCCATGTTGCCAACAAAGATGTTAAACAGCGCTGGTCCCAATACCGACCCCTGAGGAAGGCCACTCATCACTGTTCTCGTCTTGGACATCAAGCCATTGACTGCAGCTCTTTAAGTGTGACTATCCAGCCAGTTCCTTATCCACCGAGTGGTCCATCCATCAAATCTATGTCTCTCCAATTTAGAGACAAGGATGTTGTGTGGGACAGTGTCAAATGCATTGCACAAGTCGAGGTAGATGATGTCACTTGCTCTTCTCTTATCCATCAACGCTGTAACTCTGTCATAGAACGCCACCAAATTTGTCAGGCACGATTTGCCCTTAGTGAAGCCCTGTTGGCTGTCACCGATCACCTCCTTATTTTCCATGTGCCTTAGCTTAGTTTCCAGGAGGATCTGCTCCATGACCTTGCTGGGCACAGAGGTGAGACTGACTGGCCTGTAGTTGCCTGGGTCTTCCTTTTTTCCCTTTTTAAAAAAGGGGGTTATGTTTCCCCTTTTCCAGTCAGTGGGAACTTCACCGGACTGCCACGACTTCTCAAATATGATGGATAGTGGCTTAGCAACTTCATCCACCAGTTCCCTCAGGACCCACGCATGAATCTCATCCGGTCCCATGAACTTGTGCACCCTCAGGTTCCTTAGATGATCTCGAACCTGATCTTCTCCTACAGTGGGTGGTTCTTCGTTCTTCATTCTCCCAGGCCCTGCCTTTGCCTTCTGCAACTTGGGTGGTGTGGCTTGAGCACTTGCTGGTGAAGACTGAGGCAAAAAAGTTGTTGAGTACCTCAGCCTTCTCCATATCCTTTGTAACCAGGTCTCCCGTTTCCTTCCGGAGAGGGCCCACATTTTCCCTAGTCTTCCTTTTATCACTGACATACTTATAGAAGCTTTTCTTGTTGCCCTTGATGTCCCTGGCCAGATTTAATTCTATCAGGGCTTTAGCTTTCCTAGCCTGATCACTGGCTTCTCAGACAATTTCTCTGTATTCCTCCCAGGCTACCTGTCCTTGCTTCCATCCTCTGTAGGCTTTCTTTTTGTGTTTGAGTTTGTCCAGGAGTTCCTTGCTCATCCATGCAGGCCTCCTGGTGTTTTTGCCTGAGTTCCTCTTTGTTGGGATGCATCACTCCTGAGCTTAGAGGAGGTGATCCTCAAATATTAACCAGCTTTCTTTGGCGCCTCTTCCCTCCAGGGCTTTATCCCATGGTACTGCACCAAAGAGATCCCTGAAGAGGCCAAAGTCTGCTCTCCTGAAGTCCAGGGCAGTGAGCTTGCTGTGTGCCCTCCTCGGTGCCCTAAGGACCTTGAACTCCACCATTTCATGGTCACTGCAGCCAAGGCTACCCTTGAGCTTCACATTCCCCACCAGCCCCTCCTTGTTGGTGAGAACAAGGTCCAGCATAGCACCTCTCCTCGTTGGCTCCTCTATCACTTGGAGAAGGACGTTATCATCAACGCATTCCAGGAACCTCCCAGATTGCTTATGCCCTGCTGTGTTGTCCCTCCAAGAGATATCAGGGTGGTTGAAGTCCCCTGTGAGGACCAGGGCTTGTGAATGTGAGGCTGCTCCTATCTGTCTATAGAGGGCCTCATGTGTTTGGTCTTCCTGGTTGGGTGGCCTGCAGCAGACCCCCACTATAATGTCACCTGTCCCTGCCTTCCCTTTAATCCTGACCCATAAACTCTGAGTCAGCTCCTCATCCATCCCCAGGCAGAGTTCCGTGCACTCCCGCTGGTTGTTGACATAGAGGGCGACACCCCCTCCTCGTCTCTCCTGCCTGTCCTTCCTAAAGAGCCTGTGTCGTTCCATTCCAACACTCCAGTCATAGGACCCATCCCACCGTGTTTCAGTGATGCCAATAAGATCATAGCCCTGCAGGTGTGCACGTCTCTAACTCCTCTTGTTTATTCCCCATGCTATGTGCATTTGCATAGAGGCATTTAAGTTGGGCCCCCAATGAAGCTGACTTACTGGCTGGAGTGGCTGGAATTCCTTTGTGCTGCTCTTCAGGTGCTCTCCTGCTGACCTGTGATCCTTCTCCAGGCTCTGGGCATCTATTGCTGGCACTGGCATCAAACCGATATGAGTGGGATGGATTGAGTTTCCCCTCCCCTGGCAACTTTAGTTTAAAGCCCTCTCCACCAGCTTCGCAAGCCTATGATCGAAGATGCTCTTCCCCTTCTCTGACAGATGGACCCCATCAACCCCCAGTAGACCAGATTTCTCAAAGTGAGTCCCATGGTCTAAGTAGCCAAACCCCTGGCTGTGGCACCAGTCCTGTAACCATTTGTTGGTTTGCCAGATTTGACTGTCCCTTTCAAACCCCTTCCCTTTGACCTGGAGGATTGATGAAAAAAACTCCCTGCGCTCCACAGTCCCTCACCACCGCTCCCAGGGCTCTGTAATCCTTCTTATTACTCCTCAGACTGCTCCTGGCTGTATCGCTGGTGCCCATGTGAAACAACAGCAGTGGATAGTAGTCAGTGGACTGTACTTAGTAGTCTCTCAGTGACATCCCTGATACGAGCCCCCGGTAAGCAGCACACCTCTCAAGAGAGTGCGTCAGGTCAGCAAATGGGTGCCTCTGTACCTCTCAGAAGAGAGTTGCCTACTACTGTCACCCATTGCCTTTTCTTAGTTGCGCTGGTTGTTATACGGGGAGCAGATCGGGCAGATTGTCCCTGTTCCTGTGGGATGTTCTCCTTTCCTGGTCCCTGCTGACCACACTTGAAGGTTTCTCTCTTTTCCCAACCTGTGCAAACTCTTGTGACCTCTTCTTGGTCACCCAAGTTGAGCACACAGCACTGCTGCCATGTCATAGTAAAACTCAGCAGTGCCAAATCTAACAGCTATTGCATTGCTTGAGAGATACAAAAGTCCTCTAGAAATATGGTTCATGCCAGTGTTGTGGGATATACTGGGGAGCTTTTGCTAAAGTTGTGTTGCTCATGCTATGTTGAAAAAGCAGTCCATGCTCTGGTTGGGCTCCTCCATTCCAGACCCATAGTGTGGGAAGATCCACTCCTGGTCTTGTACAGATCAGTGGAAATCTTGTCACCGAATTCAGCCAGGACAGGGCTCAGCTGTAAAGTTCCTTCTTTGCAGGGAAGAAGGGATTTGCTACGTAGATGTTACTAATTTTTGTAATCAAATCAAAATGTTTCATTTCTGCATTCCGCTAAATGTAAGGAAAATGGGTGCAGTCCTAATTAATTCTAGATACTTTTAGGTGATGTGGGTGTGTGCTGCCTGGTTTTGTTTTTTGTCTGTGTAATTATTGCACATCTGGGCCATAAGCTCCACTGGACCAAACCAAAAATTACCAGGGAAGAAACTTTCTCCTAAATGTCATGGATTGCTAATTTAAGCCTAGTGTGTTTGCTTCCCTACAGAAATGGGATGCCTTTCTGACACAGGAAAGCCTTTTGATACAGGAGGAGCCTTTCTGGTACAGGAATTACTTCTGTTGGTTCTTACCCAATACAGATATTTTGCAGCACTTTTCTCTCTTCAGTGACTGGTATGGCTTTGCTATAAGCTTTTTCTTTTCCTCTCTTGTTTCCCGCTTCCATGATTATCTGATGGCTGCAGCGAGCAGTGGTCTGATTATCTGCAATTGGTTCCCATTCTTGTACGTATTTTTATCCTTTTGAGCTAACACACAATAATTGCTGTCATTTTCACTGAAAATTAAGCATCCAAGTAGCCATCGTCACTTGTTCTCATTTGCTGCCTATTCTTCAGAATAATGGCAGATGCTGAGATACAGTCAGTGCTTCACGCTGAACTCTGTCGTGACCAAGTGGAGAACGCTGATAGTCTGTGAAAGGACTTGTGGATAGGTGGATATGTCTCTGGAGCTTACCCAGGTGACCTCAAGTTTTGTTCTGGGTTCAGGATAGCAGGTGTTCATTTAAAAGGCAGAGAAGTGATCTGTTAACGTTTTGTCCCAGAGTTCTTCTCTTTCGATCAAGGGTGGTCATACAGGATGGGTGAAGAGTGGGAAGTTTGTATAGATATTGTGGAGAAGAGCTTCTTTTGGGTATCTCAGTTTGTCTGCATTCAAGGTAAAGGTGTGTTAAGCAGATTTGTGAATAGTAGGTGTTGCTCAGTTAACATGGCATGTTTGGTTGGCCCTGTGTTCATTACATTAAACCTTGAAGAGGAGATAAAGCAAAGTTACTGCTTACTAGCTAAAGCTGGGCTTCCCCCCGTGACAGGCACCTCTCTCCAACAAGGCTCTGAATTTTGTCTTTTAATGTTGTGCAATAACTTTAAAATCATTGCTTGCTTGTAAATATTTGACTGTTTGAATACACTTTAAAAGGCTGTTAATATTTAATTCTGCACCCTGAAATGTTTTCTGCATGGCAATTAGAGTGCAGCCAGAGAACAGCGCTTCAGCTTAAGGGCTTGTGAATTCAAACTGTAGCAATGCTGTCTTCTAAAAAGTGTTTCTGTAATTTTCAAGAGGAAAGACCAGTGAAAAGCTAAAATATTCACCATGTTGGAAAATATCTGTCTTTAATCCTGGGACTGTGGAGTCTGAAAGATGTGTGACCCAACAGGACTTTATGTTGGGTGGGAGATTGTTAGCTGGATGATATAGATTTAGCCTGCCTCAGTTGACTTCAGAAATAATTGTACTTACTAAATAAATATTCTTACAGATCTTCCACTCATAAGAATGGACTGGACTGGAAATTGCTGTATTGAGCATGTAGTATTTCAGGTGTAATTATCATATATCATACATGGTCACAGAGACTGTAATCATCCAAATTATCATGTAATCATCCCAGTCCTCTGCAATCACTCAGTTTTTCATGCTGGCCTCTTTCACACCTATATCAAATTTACTTTTCATTACTGCTTGTTAATATTCTTAAAATGGGCAGGTTTCCTTTCTCCATGGATTTTATTTGGCAGGGGGTATTTTCTTCAGGATGTACCAAGTTTGTATCCTTGGAGTCTGCCCTCCCTCTGCTGTCTTCTGCCAGCCTTCCCAGCACCTCTTGCTTATTTATTAATTCTTCCTACCGATTACATTTCCTAATTAGTGTGTTCTCCCATTTCACTTAATGCCCTGTGGCCCTCTTAGGGGGATATGACTGGACATGCATCTTTCCATCAAGTGATCCTCTGGATACCTCGGCTAACTTCCTCCCAAACACAGAGGCATCTGTTCTGTAGAGTGTAATTACTGGAAAACATCGTGAATATCCTCGTGGCTGCTGGCTTCTTTCTGCCAGCTCAGCCACTCACATCTATTAACGGACCTGACTGATGGAACATGCACTATTGTCTATCAGCTTTTGAAACAATTCCTAACTATTAAATTATTTAATAATTCTATCAAATTCCTTTCACCCGCTTTTTCATATAATTTTGGATTTTAGCTGATTTCATTTATTTTATGAAACAAGTCTCTTTTTTTTCTGAGCAGACTTTTTTCTTTAATTGTCACTTTTCTGACATCTGGTAAAGTATCTCCATCATCAGTCATATTTTTCCATTAATTCTCTTTCCCAGCTAATTTTGCCTGTAATTGCTTTCATTTTTGTGAGTTGGGTCTTTTTATCATATGCATTATTCTGTAATTACTGTTTTGGACTTACTAAATTTCACATGCCAAATGCAATCAAGTTGAGGAACTGGAGCACCTGGCTGCTACTATTTTTATTCTTTAACTCCTCTTTCTGTGTGAAGATGAGATCTGAAGTGGCATTTCTGCCCTTACTGGAGATCTCGGAAGGTGAACATTCAAATTACAGCTTAGCTTCAATTAAACACTTGGGTCTTACAAGATGTGGATAGGAGCTCGTTGCTGATGGCATTGCTGGGTCAGGCGCTTGCTGCTTCAGTTCCGCATCTGTCCCCAGTGGGACCCTCCCTGCTGTCCTTACTGAAACCTCTGCAGCAAAAGTATTTGCTCTGTCTTCTCCCTGAATGACTTCCCAAGCTGATAGCATCCAAGATCCTCATTGCGGATTTGGGGAGCCAAGCACTCGGCTTGTGCTTTCCTTGCTGCTGCACCAGGCAGGAGTGCAAAAAACGCGGTGCTGCATCTGACAGCATCAGGGTAGCTCTGAAATAGCTCGTAAGAAGAAATAGCCAGTAAGCTCCTTTATGTTTTACCTCTTATCCTGGAGAGTCTTAAAATATTCAAGTTATTTGGTGAAGTAGCCTACTTGTCACGATCTCTCTGTATTGATTATCCTTTGTGTGATAATTAAGATGCCACTTATGGCAGGGTCTTGATGCAGTGATGCTTCTGAAATGAATATTGCTAACAAAGCTTCCCTCAGGAATAGATTCACCTCCGTGATGAGAGAAGCTGTAGCATCTTACTGCACGTTTCAGCAGGCTGAGAGCTTGGACATTACCAATTAGTGTGGCTCACTTGCTGGGAGGTAATTAGTTAAGTAACTGGTTATGTGCCCATGTCTTCAATCCTTTAACTGGATCAATGACTTAACCTAGGACAGCAATTCCTAATTCCTTTATGAAACTTTGCTCAGATCCTGGACTCCCTCCGGTCCAGGAGGCTGCTGCTTTTTCATTAGTGGTTATCTAGGAAAGCAGCTAAGAGCAGCCTTTAGAATTAGTGTGAAGAGTGACATTAAGGGAATATTTGTTCTTATTTGAGGTGCAATAAATCATTTTAAAAGCAATGAATTGGCCTGAGAAAAATCTCTCAATTGATCAAGTGCCTGCAGCACCCCTCTGCCTATGATACTGATCTTGCCCTGAACAGCTAAGCTCTAAAACAAAGATAGGAGGTATGACTGCTGGAGATTTCAATTAGATGATTTTTTTGGGAAACTGATTTTTTTAAGTGACCTTAAAACCTGATAATTAACAACTGTATCAATAGCTGTATTTGGAAAGAAGATTATCTGAAAAATGCCTGTCTATGTGGTTTTTTAGTGGCTTAATGTCTGAGGCAGGTCGTTGTTTGAAGGAATTAATTTCATTTGAGTGAAATCTGCAGAAAGGTAAGTGCAGTATCTGTTATACCAGTGGACCAGACCTGGAAGCACTTTACTTGCTAGAAACTCAAAATGATCTTGATGATAAAGTTTGAGAAGTAATTTGGAATTGGCAGATGCGACTCAATAGAGACAACAGCACAATGCTGTTCTTGGAAAGAAGAATTTGTGGGTGCAGATAAGTATTAGTGCAACAGGGATCTGGGAGGCAAACTCAGTGAGAAGTGGTGTAATTCTGCTGCATGAATGAAATCTTATTCTCAGGGGAACTGGCAGAAGCCCCAGAGCTGGGCTGGGGCAGTCCTTCCTCTCAGTGACGGGGGCTGAGCTGGGATAACATGTCCAGTTTTGGCCAGCATGCTTCAAGAAAGGTGTGGAAACACTTAATAGAGCCCAGAGGAGACAAACAAGAACAATGAGGCAGAGGGAGCTGTTTCCAGTGAGAAAAACGGTTGAAAGAAGTGGATTAATTTCCTTTGAGGAGGTGAAGGGAGGTGAAGTCTTCCTTTGAGAAGGCTGTGAGAAAGCACAGAGCAATCCCATGTCCTTCAGCAGCAGGGAAGGGGCAACCAATTTCGGTGGAATATTTTAGTCAAATATTTGGGAACAAACTTCTAGAAGCAAGAGTAGTAAGCACTAGGACTGGATACTGCAGGAGAAACCTGTTTCATGGGACGTTTTAGTAACAAGCCGGAAAACATCCACCAGGTCCAGCTCCTCACCATGCCTTGTGCCCTATCCGTGCTGCAGCTTGCTCTGTCCCTGCTTCCTCACATCTGTCCCCACACATGCTGTACATCTGGGCCGGTCCTACTGGTGATCGCAGGCTGAGTCCTGGTAGAGAAAGTCCATCGCTAATCCATGCAACATGCATACTGCAGTGGCACCAGTGGGATGAGCAAGAGTACGGTGGTTTAATCCTGACCTGGTGGGACTACCTCAGAGGTGAAAGGGTGCTCGGTCCCGTGGAAGAGTATTATATTATAGGATTAGGATTGATTTGCTTAGGGGTCAAATGGGCAGTCCTGGATTTCTTTCACGAAGCCATAGCTGAAATCTAAATTGCAACTCTAGCTACAAAATCTAAAAAGTGAAAAAGCTCCTATCTGTAAAATCCATAAAAGCAACTTATAGACACCTTGCCGATCTTATCTCTTGCCAATGGAAAAGAGGAAAAATCAAGGTGGCTGGTCTGCATGTATCTCGGTGTTCAAGTAGCTAAGAAAAGTAGGTAGGTTTTAGGTCTTGCCTTAGTGAATATGTATTCCTTTCTTCTTCCTTTTAGATGTACCAGTTTGGTACCATTATATACCTCTGTATGTCTGACACAATAAGATATTTCTGTCTCTGATATAGGAATTATATTGGGAGCTGAGCTTTAAGGTTTAACTCATTTAAACTGCTAAATAATTGGTCAAATTTTCACAAGTTTTGAACACACCACAGTCCTCTTAAATCATCTCTGAAGGCTCAGGAGTTTGACTGCTCAATGTTATCCAGCCTGCTGTGAATATCCAGCCTCCGAAAATCAGGCCTATTTGTTTATTTGCTCTGACTGGTGCTGCTTAAAGTATTGTGTGATAGACGAAGGTAATTGCCGAGCCCTCCGAGTACACCTGATCTTGTGCTCAGCGTCCACCTGTATCCAACCCCCTGTTTTCTGCGAGCATCTGGGTTATGGGGCAGGATCCCGTAATATGAAAAGAAGTCAGGACTGAGCAGAAATGAGCTTTGCGAGAGCAGATAAGAGCGACTTGCACTGGAGCAGCAGATGCGACTGTTGTTTTCTGCAAGTAGATGATTCCCTAATCCTCTTAAGGACAGCCTGAGTAAAATCCCCTTTGTGACATTAGGCGCAGCTCTGGGCCAGGTGGCCTCAGCTTCTGTCACTGGCTTCGTGAGCAGCTTTGCTCTGAGGAAACTCTCTGTGCTGCTGCTGAAAAGCCACTGTAAAAACAGTCGAGCTGCCAGGTGTGCTGGAAGAGCCCTGGGTAACAGCCAGCATCGTGGTACAGCGAGACCTTTTGCTGGGTACAGCTAAGCGGTCCAGTGTGTTTTTAGGTCCTCAGAGTCTGTGGGTGTTACACAAATGCCGAGTGCCCTTCCTAGCAGTTACGTATGTAAGAGGGTTGTAAAATATTGGGCAAAAATAAAAAGGGATTGGCAGTGTGAGGTGAGGGACGAATGAGATAGTATGGGAAAAGCTTAATGGTGTGAGCTGAGCTGGCACAAGGAAGATCTTGCAGCTCCCTCTGCCTTTCCCCAGGGAAAACCACTCCTTTCACTGATGTGTCTGGCCTGTGCAGTTGCAGAGGAAGACTTTTCCACATGCTTGGATTGTGAATAGCGTGGTGAAGGATAGTGGTCAGGAGCTGAGATGGTGATCTGACACCTGCCATCGCTTCCCAGCCCTGTCCTAGATTTTCTGTGACCTTGGACAAAATATTTCATCCTGGAACATGGAATGTACCCCAACTCTGTAAACAGTCTGAAACAAGGACTTGGAAACTGGGACATTTCCCCCACTTGCCTTAGTTTTGATATTCCTTGTACAAGCCAGTAGTGACCCTTTAGAAAGTGTTACTGTCCATTATTTCATGCTTAATAAAACATACCCTCATCAGATGTCAAAACCCAAGCTTCATCCCACTGCTTTCCTCTCTCAGTGCCCTTCAGTACCCTCTTCCCTCCCCCATCTCCTTGCACCATACTCCACCACCAAAATCTGCATCTTGAACATTCCTTCCAATCCCATCTTTTTAACTGCTACAAGGAGTGATAAAGGCCATGTATGAATGTCATATGCCACCTTCATATTTGTAGCATAACACTGAAATTACTGTAAAGACACATGGCTTTGAGGTTATTGTTTTCCTTTCAGTTTGGTAGACACCACTATTTTTGTCGTTTTAACTAGCCAAAGAATTTTGGTAAGCCAAAATTCATCTTTGGAATGACACAAAATGCATTGTGGGAGCACATCAACGCTGCTAAGTTCTCTGGATTTTGGTGAAGATAATTTTGGAGGGTGCAGTCCTGAGGTCTTGGCAAGTCTCCCGCTGACTCATCCAAGACTACCATGTTATAGTCATCAAGAGGACATTATGAAAGGGTCTGAGACTGTATGTGGTATGTTTCTGTAATACATTTTTTGTGTGTCCAAAGCGACTGGTATTAGATTTATTTCCATGTTTTCTGGTTTATTTTTAATTCCTTCACCACTCTTGCTCATCTGTTGTAAAAAGACCCTTCCTGACAGGAGAAAGGAGGCAAAAATTTCTGGCCTTGCTTCCTTTGTAAAAGATGGTGATGGCAGGGTCTAGGGTTGCTGGTAGTAACGACTTTAAGGGGGAGAAGATAACATTTTAGTCCAATTAAACACAGCAGCTTTTCTGTGGTGACATGCACCACCCTCACTTAGTCCTTGTGACTCAAGATTCAATTGATAAAGCAGCTGGGACACTGGAAGCATTTTTAGGCTTGTGTTCAACATCTTGGTGTTGGTCAACTACTGACCTTCTTCTACAGATTATATATGAATAATGTGTAAAATGTAAGATGTGTCAGTTCACAAAACAACTTCCAGATACAGATTGTGATTTGCTTGCTCTTTTCTGAGTTTAAAGAAACGTATATATTTCAAAAGAGCTTCCTTCTTAACTGCATTCTGACAGCCTGTTGGAAGTCCAGTGTCTGCCATGGAAGTCCAGCTCCGTGGTTCAATCACTCAAGCAAGAACAAACTGCCCTCTGAAGGTATCTTCCTCTGTTTGGTATCTTTCATCAATGAAACTGCTGTTTACAAAAAAAGACCACATGAAGGAAAGGAATCTGGGGTCTGAGCTTTCACATGTTGAAACAAGCAGTTGACTTGAAGTTTGGTCACCCCTGGACCTGTTCCTGACTCAGCCCCTGCCTGGGCTTGGGTGCATTTCATGAATAGGTAAAAAGAAAAAAAATTCAGGCAGTATTTGCATCAAATTAGCTTTTAACAAACTGTAGGGCATGGGACTGTTGCAGCATTATGAACTTTTTTGGCTTCAGTGGAGCTACTCCACATTTCCACTGATGTAAAGAAGATCTGAATCTGGCCTCTTGGCTGCTCCGCTTTAGCAATTGATTCTAAATCAGCCTCGCTATCCAAACATGTAGAATTAAAGATTCATTACTAATTATGTAGCTGTAATTCCTGACTATTTTTCTTCCTAGTTTAGTCAAAATCTTTCTGACATTTAGCAGATTGACATTCTCTTAGCATCTCCACAACAATCTGTCCAGTTTGTTTAAGAAGGCAACATTTTTGGAAGAAACTGCAGCATCTCTGCTGGAAACTCAAGTACCTGGCAAGAGACGCTTGAGATACTTGTTGAGCTGGCCAAGTTCTGCTGCTATGCTTAGTGATTGCTATGGGCAGTTGTGTGACCTCATGTGTCTTCAGCTGTCTCGGGTTCACCTTTTGTTTTCTGCTAGAAGGCTTGGGAGAAAGCAATGTGGAGTTACAGACCACAGCAAGAGCCCTGATGCCCTGCATGGTTCATTCTCTGCAGCGCTGACTGCTCTCTTTGGTGAGAGGTGATTGATGCCAGCATGACACATGGTCATATTTCTGGTGTGTTTGTACATTTCCTCATTCCCATGGTGGGGATAATGACTGTGTGCTGGTCAGATGTTGTCACCAACACTCAGTGAATATTTAACTCACCTCAGGGAAGGTATAAAGTGCTGGATGATGGTTCCTGTTCCCAGAGGTATGGAGAAGACTGGGGCAGGGGGAAAGATTTCCATATTAAAGTTGTCACTTTATGACTGTATTTTAAGGGTCTACCTAGTTAAGAAGTAGACCTGTCCTAGGCTAAGGACACAGGACCTGTGTCCTCTAAAACCAAGTAACTACTGGAAGGCAGTCATCACTGAAAATAAACATGGTGGTTGAACAATTTACCCCCTACCTGGGGGCTCCCAACTCCACCTGAGGACTGCATTTCTCCAACCACCCAGGCTGCTCTTTCCACTGCTGTCTAACAGTGCTCTGAGAGCCTCCTTGCACTCTTCCTTGTGATACCTGAATAGTTTCGCTCTGTGCTTGATTTTTATTTCCACCAGTTAGTGGTAAAGTGATCTGTCAAAGAGCCTTAACAACTGTGAAAACACTTTGAAGTGTATAAAAATACTTTAAAGAGGCATTCTCTATTGTTTTCTGTTGTTAGCAGCACTCTTCCAGGTGTTTACACCCGATGCATTTCACATTTCAAAGCGATGATGCTGACTGCCGCTGATGCCTGTGCAGATCAGGATGCGGATGAATACATGATGTGTGCTGAGAGTGAGGCTCAGCTTTTTTTGTTCATTTGTTTGTTCTTTATTGCAGTAGTTCGGTGGCTGCAGGCATTGTTCCATCTTGTCGGGCAAATCGGTTATCTTGCAGGATCAGCTGTGCTCATCGTAGGCAGAAGTGGATTGCATGTCTGTTTTTTACATAATTTACTGCACAGCAACAATCATTTTCTGTTGTACATGATGACAGGTACTGAATTCCAGGTTAGCCATATTAAAGTATGCACTATTTTTGCTACAGTCCTTTTTGGCCATTAGTGAAACCTAGTGATGACTTTGGGTGTTACCAGCTGATTCAACAAGGGTTACTCAAAGTTCAGCCTTTTAGCAGATACTTAGCTTATCTGTACTTGTCCCTATTGGAAGATCACTGTTTATTCTCATTTTGAGCTCCATCATTTGGATAGCTTTTTACACATTGCTCATTATAAATTATACTTAGTGTGTTTCCATTTGGCCTGGATTCTTCTCTCTTTAAAAGCTTATTTCAGGATTTGTTCACTATCTCTGTTTCATATTCAAGTGGCCCTTTTATAACCTTGGTGAGAATTTACATGTAATTTAAAGCCTTGTGTCCAGTTTCAGTTTACAGCCCCCTTTCATTTATGGCACAAGCACAGACTTCGTTCTGCTGTAAATATAGCAGTTAAATCAGTGTTGCTGAAAGGGTGGTGAAGACGTAGTTGCAGAGGCAACTTACTGGCAAACTGGTCGCTGTCTTAATTTCAGAATGACAGCGGAGAAGATACGAGGACTGTGCTGAGCCAGAGCATCAGTGATAACATGGTAACAATCAATACCTTTCAACAAAATATTTACTGATGGGTCCCCACTTGTCAAAACTTTGGGGTAAAAAAGGCTGGAATAGATAAAGAAGTCCTTTCCTTCTTGCCCAGGGCTCTTCGACATCATCTAAAAGATAGGTTCTGCTTTTTTCTTGGTTGAAGAGGGCATATGACTTGCTTAGGTATTGCTTACTCTGCCTGCCGCTTTGCTGTCTGAGAGGCCATCTATTAAGTAGTACGCTGGCAGAAACTTATACTCTTTTATATAGCACTCGTCATTTGAAGATCTCCAAATCTGTCCAAAGTGGAGGAAATTTATCATCTCTATTTTGTAAATGTAGAAACTAGAAACAGACAGACACTCAAGGTCAGAAACCCATTGCCAGCACTGGAAATAGAACCCAGCTCTTTTGAGTCATGGTTTCTGATCTTGCTAAAAACTAGATTGCAAGTGGGGAAAGGAAAACAATTCTTAAACCCACAATTATTAATTTATTTCTAAACCTATCTTCTGTTGCAGTTAAGTTGCTAGGCTGCCATGGTCTCTTATTTACCCATGCAAGATAACAATATAAAGCCGTTTGCACAGCGTAACCCAAAACATTGCTTTACGTGCAGTAGCAGTAAACCATTGCATAGCTTAGGAGTGCCCGTGCACACTCTGGGAAGGGTCAGGCTGTATGGGCCAGCATTGTCCTGTAATGCAGCTTCAGGATCCAAAGGAATGGGGGATTGTCTACCTGTAACTATGTACAGAGCCTGGCAAAATGATGCCTTCATCCTGCTTTGATCCAAGACGTTGCTGAAATGTAAATAGTATAATAATATATTTTTAGATGCAAAGGCAGTGAACTTGTAAGAAGCAAATGGAAAATCCGCCTATGTTGCAGCATCCAGTGAACCTCCTATGTTTTCTTGCTTCCTCAAGTCATTCACACATACTGTTTCACTCACTGTTAGGAAGTAGGGAAGCACTTGCAAACCTAATTTGAACCAAGTACAAGAGAAAAATAGTTATTTGTGCAGAAGAGCTGCAGAGACTTTGTCTTCTGTATGCAACTGGCTTGGAGAACATTACTGCGGCTTTTAAAAATACCAGATGCTGGCTCGCTATGCGAGGCAGCATCTCCCTGGGAAAGACTCTCCTAAATTCCACCAGTCCACTATTGGAGAAAAGGGAATTAATTTTTCATCCTTGTCTCTGGTGGAGTCATCTCCTTTCTGTGAATCACAACTCATCTCTGCTAGAGGTGGCTGGAGCCTCGACATAATGAAAACATTTCAGTTGTATCTGTGTTCTTAAATTGGTCCCCATCACTGCGTTCAAACATCTGCTCCCTGGGGAAGACCATTTGCTTCAGTATTTTGATTTGGAAATTGTACTGACGTAAATAGACAGCAACATCAGATTCAGCATCTTGAATGCACTTTCCAGTCTCTGCATATCTTCAGGCTATCTACTAGGAAAAAAAAAAAAAGAAAGTATTTCCAGTGAATTCACTTCGATGCTAAGTCATTTAAATTCCCAGCCTTTTTAGTCATTGTTGTTACCAGACATTAGTATAATGGCACAAAGAAGTAGTGTTCACTGCCTCCCCATCCACGTTCACCCTAGTGTGTAGTCTGGTAGGCTTGGGGACAGCAACTTAATGGGATCCCTTTGTTAAAATGGGCAAGTCATCTCTGAAATGGAGGGCGCCCTGACCTGATTAGAGATGGTGTTTTTTGGTTTTATGGAATAATACAACAAAACACTTCTGTGTCACATTGACATAATAGGCAACTTTAAAAAACCTTGGCTTGAAGATACATCAGGGGACTGGTGCATCCAGCTGCTCTGAGAGCAGCCGGGAGTCTGAGACAGAGCCTACCTCTTGCTTTTTTTCTGTGACAGCGCTGGGAATATCTTTTTCTAATTCTGAACTGGGAGCTAATTGAATGCTGAAGACCCTTTGTGCAAGCTGCTGCTGAAATAAGATGATAAAATTTCCTGAAAGGTCTGTTAGTCTGAAGCAAAGTGAAGGTGTCTGCTGTGCTTTGCTGCAAGATGTCCCAGCAGACTTGTTGTGTTAAAGATAGCTTACGGAACGGCTGGCCATCCTATTGTGTTGTCTTTTCTGTTTTATGGCACGTAACCTAAAAGTCTTTCTTTCTTTCATGTTCTGTTAGGTTTTTTAAGTTCGGTTTGGGTTTTTTTCCCCCCCTTTCTTTCAGTTTTGCCTGCTCAGGACACAGTAAGAGTAAAAATGAAATCTGGATGATCTGATGGGATAAAGGATTTTTAAGTAGAACGATTTGAAACTTTCTTTAATACCCACTTAACTCCAAAATCCAATGGGCAATTTAGATTCCTGACTTAGATGTTAAACGCTTCTTGAATTCCCTTTGACTATATTCATTACGAACAGGCCTGGTGATTGTCGGGGTTGTTCCAGCGGCACAACCAGCAATGGCCAGATTTCCTACTCCTATCTTAAAGCTCAAAACCAAGCTGGAAACAGCTGGAAACCAAAGCGAGCCATTCTGTATGGTCCAGACTGTTGAAAGCCTTTAGGATGATCAAGAATCAATGCTGTTCACGGTCCCACCTTTAGTGAGTGATTTGCAACTTATCAGTAGAATCTCTTTGAAAAAGTTGACTGCTCATGTCCTGCTCAGGGTCTCAGCTCACCTGATAGATGTGCAGATATCTTGAAGGCTTTGAAGGACTGATACAACGTAGGAAAAATCACATTCTGCTTGGGCTGGATCAGATAGTCTCTCATATATTTATATCTAGTTTTTCTTCTGCAGCCCTGCTTGTTTCCAGGCAGATGCTGTAGGCGATAGTGAACAAATTTAGGACAAAGCTAAACCAAAGCTGTACGTTCGGTGCTATAACTGTAGATTTTTGTCTTAATTACTTTCAACTACGGAAGCATGTATATATTTGTAAGGTACCGAGTACCTTGGTTTCTTAAGCTGTAAAACATGTAGCACCTGTGGGATCTAACAAAACACATGGCTGTTTTTCTGTCTGGCACATGTTCTTCTCAGTTGTATGAAAGTGTGAGGAATAGCTCATGGTTCAGAGGATGGCCTAGGTCTATTCTAGTTACAGAAACCTCTGTTCTGCCCCTCTAACTTCTCACTACTCATTTCCCAGATGAAGCTCCTGGACTAGAGGCTCTAGGGCTATCAACTATCTGCGATGGAGGTACCCACTGCAGAGGCATAGGAAGTAACATCCCTGAGATCAGCCACTAAACTCACTCACCTTAAAAACATAGTAAAAATGCTCTTTGTGTTTGGGTTGGCCCCCCGCCATGAGCTTTTAAATGTCTCATCTAAATGCACTGCTTGGTAGGATTCGGCACCCACAGGATTCGATGCACAAGGAGAGGCTGGTCTCCTGGGCACGCACACCAGGGCAGGGCATCACCCTACGACCTGCCCTCGACCCCAAGTCTTCCCATACTGTTTCTGTGGTCACTTAATTTCCCCCATATAACCACTGCCAGTAGCATGACCACCTCTTACAGGCAATAAAAGGAATGAAAGTCTGTGCTGAGCTTATGTGTTTTCATCACCTCCGGGCAGATCTGTTCGTGAATTGTATCACTAAACTCCTTACGCTATTTGCAGGGAGGAAGGACCCAAGCCCAAGCCAGGGGTGTGTGTCTGGAAGCAGGCTCAGTGTGGTGTGTTGCTGTCTTGTAGTGTCATCCAGGGGCTGTTCAAAACAAGAATTACTCGTGTGGTTTTATGGTGGTGTATATTTAGGAAACCTGAACAAGGCCATGTGAGAGATGTTCGAGCTAGATAGAATATCGCTGGGCTGTGGGCAGTGCTGAGGGTAGGGGACATCATCCTGCTGGACTTCCTGCATCCTCCACTTAGGCAACTGGGTGTTTCCTGCGGTGTCTGCTTGCAGGTGCTCCCCTCCGCTTGGCAGGCTGCAGGGTGAAGGCTTGCTGTCTTTCAGGCTCCTACCAAACATCTGAGGTGTCGGACTGCAGCAATGCTAACAATGAAAGGAAGGGTGTTAATCATCCTAATACCTACTCGATCTTTGTGTTTACATACCAGAGAGTTGCACATTTTGCGTCTGTAGACCAAGTGTATTGCATTTACAGCAGTTATTTACAGCCCTCTATTCTTCCCATAAAGATCCCACCCTTTCATCCTGTATTTTGGAAGCTCCCTGCATCCCTGGCTTAACACAAGGGTTACGGGGACTTCTGAACAGCATTTCCCTTCCTCTCCTTGCTCAGGGCTCTGTGTATCCCATGTGCCATTTCCCACAAGTCAATGGTCTGTGTGGCCCCTTTTCTCTCTCTGTGGGGAAAGTCATGTAACTTGTGATTTTCCTGTAAACTTTCCAGGGATGGGGGACAGAAGTGAGATGAAGAGTTGTCTTCGCCACCACTACTTGTTCATTTCATCTGCAGGTAATTACAGAAGCAGCAGCTGTAGTGTCTGGAAGTTGGATGCAAACAGATCGGTGTTGCCCCTTTTTTTTCCTTTTGTTTTTTTCTTTTCCCTAATGATCCCCCCAGAAATTGATAGCTTTCTGCCTTGTGGCGCCTGGAAGACTTCCTTGCATTTTGCAATGGATCCAGCAGGGTGTTGCAAAGTTATTGTGCTCAAAGAGAGCCAACTGATTGCTTGTGATCTGAGCAGAATAACTCGCTCTTCTCACCACTTTGAGCCAGGAAAACTTTTATCTATGTGTTGTCTTCCCAAGCATCTCTGACAGGCACGGGGCCCTGGGAGATGCTCTGGTGCAGTTTACAGCAATCTCCCTCTATTGATGGGCAGCTGAATGAGGGATCTGTTTTGCTATTACTTATTTATTGAGCCGTGGCAGGGTGCTGCCTATGAGCGCAGAGCAGACTGTGGCATTGAGCAATGCAACTCACACCCACCCTGGATGATACAACAATTTAGAGGTGCATTTAGCTTCCTTGTCTCTTTCTTTTATGTGACTTAGCAAACAGTGCTGTGGTCCACAAATGGGTGAAGGCAGTTGACTCAGAGAAGAGGGAACATGTAAGGAGCAGCAAGTGCTGTGGAGTGGTTGCTGCCCCACTGCCACCCATCCTCATGTTTGGAAGAGAAAGCCCTTCGCTCCATGGCTTTTCTTCGGCTCCCATTTGGATAGAGCAGTGGTAGGGATGACGTTGTGCATCCCTGTCTCACCCTCAGAGCCACAGAGGGGTGAGCAAAGGCTGGTTTGGGGATGGGAGGAAGGTGGGCATGTTGAAGGGACTGTGCTCCACATGGGGAGAGAGGAGTGATGAATGACCTGTGAGATCTGGGTCTCCATCCACAGCCATGTTCTGATTCTGGCAACCACCAGAGCAGACTCTGTCCTGTAAGACGCCTTTGGTTCTTAAGTCTCAAAGCAAGAAAGTGTATTAGTCATGTTTTTCCAACAGCTGACAGTGTAAACACAGTGAAATGAGTGAGCTGCAGTTTGAGAGGGTGCTGTGAGCACGTTAGCTTCTGTGGACTGGGCATGGGGCAAACCCCGTAACTCTTACCAAGGGTTACGGCTGTGTTTTTTTCAAGATTTCATTGCTGTTGACAGTCAATCATCCTCCAGAGTCCCTGTGGATGCTGAAGATAGCATGTGCTGACTAAAGTTGCTGCGTGGATAACCTGTGGGAAAAGAGGTTTTGCTTTTGGTCCAATTCTATTTTCACATCACAGGCAAGAAAAATCACCCTTGAAATTGCCGCTTTGCTGAGAGCATGAGCAGAGAAGCCCAGGATGGCAGTGGCTGCACAGAAGGTTACCTGTAGAAGGTGGCCTGGGAACTGCGGGAAGGGTCCCTGTGGGCTGCAACGGCACCTCAGACTGGGTACACTGTGTGCAGTGAACGGTTTGAGTTGTCCCATTCCCTGTTCCTTAATTACCTATGGTAAATCTGGGATGTTTATGTGTGTGTGTGTTACATAAAATTTGGCTGCTCCTGGTTAAACAATTAATTGCTTCTGACCTGTTAATGAGTCTTCATTCACTGCTCACATCACTGCTGCGTGACGGATCTCTTCATGATAGTGCCTCTATTTACTGGTTGGGTGATTGTAGCTGTCTGGTTTGGGATGGGCAATATACTTTCTCCAAATGTTCCTCTTAGCACAGTTTTGGTTGTCTGTGCATTTATCAGTGGTGAATACAACTTATTTCCATGTATGGTGGGTTTATATTTGCCATTAGTGTTTCAGAGCATTGGAAATGTCTAAGGTCTGGTTGAGGGAGAATTGTGATGTTGTGGCCACGTTGTAAAGCTTGGGCAATGAGGAGAGGCATTCATGCTGTTTGATTTTTGCATCTTTTAACTTTAAAGTAGGTTTAAAACATTTTTTTTAATTTAATGCTATAAATACTATTTGAATATGAAGAAATAGCAAAAGAATTGCTCCAGCAGGGAAGCTTCCTGTACACAAACAGTAATCGGAAAAGATGCTGAACTTAAACCGCATGAGATTTGCAATGATTGCCATTGCTCTGGGGCTGGTAATGAGGAACTTGCTAAGTGTCACAGCTGGTCCATCACCAGCGACAGTTCCATTAAAATGTTGTTTGCTGCTTGGCTTGCATCCCTCATGGGAAGAGGGGCAGAGGAGCAGGCAGCTCTTGAGCGCTGTGGTGCTGGTTCCCTCTCCCATCTCATCTGGGATCTGACACAGTGCTGGTCAGGGGTGGCAGTCTGAGGTCTTCAAAGGACTCAAGATCTGACCCGTCTGTGACATCCCTGACTCTTGCTGGCCATGTTTAGATGTCAGCATTCATCCAGCGTTACTGTTCCTCCTCCACACCTTGCATGGTGTCGGAGCTCTCTGTCTCCACGGTGCCTCTTCATATTACTCTTTGCTTATTTAAAAAGGGGGAAGAAAGCCAGGTGGTGTCAGGCTCCATTGTGCGTGCTGCCAATTCAGCCTCTTACAGCCCTACTCTGTAATTTTTCATATGTGACTAAAGGGAAATCATTCCACTTACTGCTCCAGATTTTTTTTCAGACATTTCTAACAAGGTTTTGCAAGAGTGTAGAGAATAACTGAAGAACCCCCACATTTTCTTCTTTTGAAGACAAAACCTCCACATTTTATTCTTTTGAATAAAAAACCCTGAACACCTGACTTACTAGGTAAAAAACAGATAGCAGAGGCTTGAGGGATAGTGCACATACACAAAAGATCTGCTATGCATATAGTATTTAGAAAATTATAATATCAGAGCCTGTTGCATCCCGAGGGCTGTAAATTCTGGAAATGTCTCTAACAAACACAGTTCCCAGTATGGGACCTAACCCCAGATTTGACTGCTCTGAAATGCTAGACCTGTGTCTAGTTATGGTGGCTTGATAATACTCTGCTACTTACCCAAAGGTTAATTGTTTGGGGTTGGTGGCAGGTGATGTGGCTGAAAAACCTGCAGCCTTGAAGACCTTATGCAATCTATACATTAGGGCCACCTGCAAGGACAGTGTGTGAGTAGCAGTATGGGTCTGTCAAACAGGAATTTTAATCATTCAGTTGTGGACAAATTAGCAGTGTAATTACATAATTAGGTTTTTGTGGTCCATTCAATCTTGATGACTCTGTAGGGACTCTGCTGCGATGGAGCTGTGATGGCGTAACCGCCATGTGGATAAAGGCCATCAGGTGGCATTATACTAGCAGCATCTGAACAAGTGACTTTTGGGGGGAAAGGTGTTCCATCTTTCCTGCTATCCTGATCTGTCAATATCTGTCTTTACTATGGGAATCTTGGAAAATATTTTTTTTGTTTTGAAGCTTGTCTTCCTCCTCCTGGCTGGAGGATTGGTTGTCCCTGCTATCAGCAGAGACCGGTCGGCAGCTGCCTCCCTCCTGCAGATGCCCAGGAGAGGAGCTGTAGTGCAGACCCCGTGCTCCTGGCTGAGGCTGGAGCTTCATTTACTGATGTTCATTACTGATGGTGATATGCTGAGTTTGTGCTGGGTGCAGGATGTTTTCTTCACATCTCAGCAGTGTGGCCTTTTGCCCTGAGGTTACCACTCCATGGTAATGTTTGGGTCAGCCTCCGTGCTAAGTGCAAGTGGTGCCTGTCCAGCCTCTAGCTTCAGCTAAACCCCCTGGGAAGAGAAATATCAGCAAAAGTATAGCAGATAATTTTTAAGGATGTCAACCAAAGTACAGCCTTGCAATTCTCAGTTTGAAATGCTTCTAAATCAAACTATGAATGCTAACAAAATAGGTATGTTTAATGACTAGTGCATTGCTGAGTATCTTCTCAGCTCTGTCTCTGGGGACTGCTAAAATACCTGATGGTGAGAGAGATGAGGATTTCTACAGGTGCTTTCCTTCTGCAGTCATTAGGTGTTTCTAATGCGTCTGCAAAACTGCAGCCCTTGGAGTGATGCATCTGGCGCTTTCTGTGTCCTGGAGCTTGGTCTGTGCATGTGCCAGACAGACCGCCATTGCTGTCAGCCACGAGATGTGAAAGGCTGGAAGAACCCACATGAGGTACAGACTAGCTCACACTCAGGTGGTTTTAAAATAAAAATGCACAAAGCTTTGCTCAGTAGGAATCTGTGTGCTTAAAATGCATTGAGCAAAATCTTGGCTTTTTAAAGCGGTGGGAGTGGGACATGGAGGGCCACGTTTCCAAGCATCTGCTGTGCTTTCAAGGGTTTAATATTTGCGAGTCTGGCTGGGAAAAAGGTTGGTGCCCCTCTTGCTGAGCTCTTTCTAAAATATGACCTCCTTGTTTGCCAACTAGATGGGAGCTGAGAGCTTTCTGAAACGTGTCATCCCTCCCACCTCCTTTATTTTTTCTTTCATTTCTCATTCCCCTTCTTGCTTTTGGACTGCTGCGTAGGTTGCTCTCCAGTTCCTCATGTTGTTCTTCTGCTGTCTCCCAGTGCGGGTCTGCTGCCTGCACGACTAATCCGCTGAGTATCCCTGGGTTTTGATGTGATAGTCCAAGTCCTGTTTTTCTGTTCTGCCTTGTTATCTTCATTATGTGTTCTGTGCCCAGAGAGATATTAATTTCTGAATACCATGCTTTCCATAGTGACTGCTCAGCGGCCATCTCATTATGATCTTAAAGATACAAGGCCAGATGCTTTCATTTATACTGGGTAAGGAGTTGGCCTCTGAAGCTTATATGATCAGTTCCCAAACATTAATAATTTACAGAAATATTTTGCCTTTTACATTCCAAGAACTTAAGTTTATGAGGGCTACTTCAACAATAAATTATTTACAACAAATTTCATCCAAATTCTTTTCTGTTCTTGAGCATGCATCTTAAGCTCCATGTTGTATTTTTATCTTTTTTTCCTCTCACATGTTCTTTTGTTTGGTGTCTTTATAGATTTAGCATGACTATCCAAATGGAAAATCTCTTTCTAAATATGACTCAGCATAAGCAGCCTTTACAAGCTTCAAAACTCTCCAGATCATGACACCCTCATACTGTGAAAATGGAAGTTTAAAGTCACCCACTGCCTATGGTGGGCATAATAGCTCATAGGCTATTAGCTACAGCAATTTGTATGAGTCTAACATAGCAAATGTCAGATGTTTCCATTTCTGCTTTTGTTTTGCTTCACTGGCAAAATTCTTATTGATTTTGGTGGTGGCAGATTAAGCCCTGCATATGGTTCATTTTCATGAGCCAGCAAAAATATCTTTCCTCTTTATTGTGCCCATCTCCTTTAAATATTTTTGTGCATCTTTACACAACTCTCCTACTCAAATTTCAACATCTTCCAAGTCTCCTTCCTCAACTCAGGTTGTCTAAATCCCAACTGTTGGCTCAGACTGTGGTCTTACCCAGATAAGTGTCCATCCCAGCTGTGTGATAGAGACACTGCTTCTGTTTGCTAGAAGGTGAAATAAGGTATTGAATAAAGATGCTTTTCTGTGTCACCTGAGTTTTGAGGTCAGACTGTTAGATGTTTCACAGACTTGCAAAGCAGCAGACAGCTAAATGGCAACAGCAATATACACTAGGATTGTGGGGAAAGAGGTACAAGCTACTGATCTTTAAGTTTGCCTGAACAATACCCAGAAGGAATGACCAGCAAGGAAACTCTAGTCTCTGAGCATCCAGAGACAGACTGCTCCCCGCCCTTCCCAACAAGAGCAGCTGATTCATAGAGGAGTTGCTGGGGTCACTGTGGTGTGGGTTGCCCACACCTCATACATATTCTCTTAAATAAACATCTGCCTTGACAGATGGTACTGGGGTTTGTCTTGAAGCAAAAACTTATGTCTGGGAAGATCACAAACTCCTAAGACATGGATCTTGAATAGACTTCTAACTGTTAAAAGGACCATCATCTGAAATAACATCGCCTCCATGTAATGTACAGACCTGTCCTGCTAACACTGAAAGTGTTACATTAAGAGCAAAAAGAGAGCCAGGGAGAGTCTCCCTCCTCTGGTGGATGCCGGGGGGAACATTGTCACTAAGGACAATGAAAAGGCTGAGGTACTTAATGCCTTCTTTGCCTCAGTCTTTAATAGTCAGACCAGTTATCCCCAGGGTATTCAGCCCCCTGAGGTGGAAGACAGGGACCGTGAG